>JBBPLQ010000565.1:0-17315 GCA_038089855.1 Royoungia palumana
TGGAGTAAGGGTCAGAGGCAAAGAATGGACAAGGGTCAACGGAGAATGTACATGCAGGGTCAGAGGTACTAGGGACAGAGGTTTTACATGATGAGAACAAATGTAAAGTAAACTGTAATGGAGACATGGAGGACAGAGTGTCGGAATGAGACGGAGGAACAGAGATACTGTGTGTTATGACAACCCCGGGTAGGGACTGGCATTAACTCAATGGCTTGAAGGTTCCGACGTTCTGAGATAGGGGTTCTGAAGGTTCCGAAGATTGGGGCTTCAGTTGGATGACAGAAGGTCAAGGTTTTTGGTGAGTCTGGGGTTCCGACATTCTGAGATAGGGGTTCTGGAGGTTCCAAAAATAGGGGCTCTTGCTGAACAGTAGGAGTTGATGGTTCAAAGACAGAATACCCTTGCTAGAGGGGTTTCAAGAGTTCAAGGGATCCCTAGTACATTATAGGGGTTCGAAGGGTTCAAGAGAGGGCTCTCCAGAGAAGGGGAGAGTTCAGAGGGTGACAGTGGTTGAGCACAGTAAATTGAGTAGAACTAAGCTAGGGAACACAGGTATGTATCCTACAGCTTATATAGGGTACAAGACAGGCTGAGTCAGGTCAGCGGAACGGGGCACCCTCTGGAGGTCTATGGAACCAGAGAGGATGCGGAAGGAAGAGATGATCTCAAAGGGAACAGAACAGGGTTCCTAAGAATAATGGAGAAGGAATGAGGGAACACTGTAATACAAGAAAGGTAAAAGGGAGGAGGGAGGAAGGCTGTCGGTGGCTGAGATCTTTGGCTGCAGCACAGTAGGTCCAGTATACTGCAGATCCGGGACTGGTTCCAACGTTGGATTTCCTAAAAAGGAAATCCTTGGAAGTGAAAATTTTAAGGAGAAAGAGAAATCAACCATTCTCGGGTGAAGAGAGAACGGTAGCTATGAATCAGTCTTGTACATATGCTAAAAAAGAAAAAGAGATCATAACACTGTGGGTGAGATTTGAAGTGCACGAAGGCACCAGAGTCGCATTTTGGAGGTACGGAGTTGCATGAAGGAACAGCATGTAACAGTATCCCCTTCTTGCCTGAGCCCTCGAAGGCCATAGGCTCAAAGGGAGGATCAAAGCGGAGTGGTTGAAGATCATGTGATGCAGAGTTTGAAATTCCAGATGCACTTATAAATCTGCAGGGCCATGCTCCTTTGCTTCTTAACTTTCAATTCCCATCATGTCCAAGCATACTGACATCACTGAGTGGGACAATGCATGCCTCATTGAGTGTGATGAAGACAACGATGCTCTGTTCCAGGCAAAGGCGGTGGAGTGGAGAAGATGAGTGAAGGCACACAAAGAGGAGGAGCGTAGGTGGGTGGAGCGGAAGGAGAGGCATGTGGTGGAGGAGCATAGGAGAGCAGAGGAGGCAGAGGTGAGACAGAAGGAGGATGAGGAGTGTGAGAGGGCGATGACGCAGGTGAGTGCTCATCAGATACTGCAATGGAAGGGACTGATCAGAGTTAGGCGGAGGAAGTCCACACCCAACAGATGGTGGGCAGGAACAAGGGAAAGGGCACAGCATGCCTGTGATGCACCAACAAGGGGCTCAAGTGCATGCCCAGACCTGGTCAGTCCAAGTCCTACATGAAGTGCAAGAACTTGAAGCAGAAGTGTGAGAGGCCGGGGGTCCCGAGTGGTCCCAAATGGAGGCGGAGAAGGGCAGAGGTGGAAATGGAGGAGAAAGACAAGACGGAGAGGCCAAAGAAGAAAAAGGCCAGGTTGGAGGGCTGGTTGGAGGGGCCTGGAGAACACAGGAGGTTGAAGGGTGCGGAGGTGTTGGAGGTTGCCAAGGCACTGATGGAGGTAGCGGTGGCAGTGAAGGAGATGGCGACAATGGTGTGCAACAACACCAGACATGTTGCATGGATGACTATGGTCATCCAGCAGCTTGTTGAGCTGCAGGCATTGGGGGTATATGGAGGGGAGGAGTTGGAGTTGGAGTTGGAGTCAGGGTCTGAGGTGGAGCAGGAGGTGGCAGGGGAGCTGGAAGGGTTGGAAGAGGAGTGGAGGGAATCGGAGGGTCAGAAGGACATGGAGATGGAGTAGAATAGGAGAAAGTCTTGTATGTAACAAGAATGAGAGTCAGAGTTTGTAATAAAAGGAGGTCAGAGTGTTCGTAGTGACCAAAACAGGTCAAAGGAGTGAGTCGGAGAAGAGGAGGAACAGGGAACAATGCGAGCACAAGTCCTGACAAGTGTTGCAAGCAGAGATCCTATCCCCCTCTTAGGGAGATGCCCCAGGCATCTAGCCAGAGCGGAGGTCATGGGAAAATCGGAGTTCAGGGGATCAGAGTAACAAAGGAAGGAGGTGGACACAATGGATCAAAAGCGAAGTTCAGTCTGAGGGTAATTCCAAGGACTTCAGAGAGGTCGGAGATGTTGGCAAGGCTGTCGAAAGGGACAGACAAAGGTACTGCTCATACCCACAGCTCAACAGAGTGTTATTGGGAGAGTCAGTGGTATCCAGAGACCAGGGACAGGAGCTTCCAACGAGGTTGACAGAAATTGTCACAGAGTGATCATTGGTTGGAGATGTCGGAGTGAAGGAGTTTCAGGGGAAAAGCGTGAGTTGGATTGTCAGAGACATGCACAAGCAGGGGGTGCAAGACCCAAATGAGTGCAGAGGCAGAAAAACAGATTAAGCACCAGGAGCCCAAGGGCAATCCTGTGCAGTGTGGCCATCAAGACCACAGTAGAAGCAGAGACGGAGGTTGAAACGTCACTGACATTCTGAGGTGGAGAGTCTGCCATCAGGACCAAGATCCGGAGCAGGGTTCAGAGTGTTGGAGGGATCGGATGTCTGAGATGCATTGTCAGAGGCATCAGAGTCAGGATTGAAGGGGTCGGAGTCATAATCGAAGAGATCGGAGGGTACAAAAAGAGTGTTGGAATCAGGAGTGTCGGAGGTGGAGTGAATGGAGGGGTCATCAGAGTCATAAGAGTTGGATTCAGGAGTCTTGGAGACATGGTCAGAGTGATCAGAGTGGGTCGTGGAGTCAGAGTCAGAGTGCAACAGTGGAGGACAAGAGTGGGACTGCAGAGTGGAGGAGTATTGGCATTCATACTCAGATTTACATTCCAAATAGCACACATCTATTTCCTACACTAGGGTTCGCAAGGCAGAGAGTGTGGGAGGCTTGCCAACGCAAGAAATTTCATCTTTGAGGCAGTCTGGAAGTCCAGAATAGATGAGGGTGTGGAGGGCACCATCTCCATATCCTCGGACTTGACAAGCTGTGCAATTGAACATGACCACATACTTGTTGATGTGTTGCGAGTTGGACATTGACAGATTTTGGAGTTCATGTTCTGTGTCACCAACAGGATCATGAGGTCCGAAGTTCATTTGGAGTTCAAGGATGAAGTCAGAGTAACTGTCCATCCAGAGCCAATGGAGCTGAGGGGTCTTGGAGATGAGGAGGTCGGGTTTGAACCATTCTAAGGCCATCCTGGTCAGGTAGGACTGGGCAAATGTTACTTTGGCACACTTGGACTTGAAGGCTTTAGGATGGTCTTGGAAATTCAACTCGCACTGGACTAGGAATGTGTGGAGCTGACAGGGATTGGAACCATTGAACTGGTCCAGAGTTTGGACTTTGGTTCGTGGGGCGAAGGTGCGTTTCGAGCAATTAGCTGATCTAGCCAACTACTTTACTGTGTGAGAAAGGAGGATGGAAGTGTCATCAGAGGAATCTTTGGAGTCAGAGGAGCAAGACTCAGAGTCGGAGTTGTTACTAGCATGTTGTGGGTGAGGGTGTGGATGGGAGTGTAAATGGGGGTATGGGTGGGGCTGATCCAACAAAGGGCAAACAGAGTGCTAACCAGGGGTTTCAGAGTTATGGTATCTCCTACCCAGGAGCAAAGCTCCCAGAGTCAGAGTCGGAGTAGGACGTGACTGAGGGGTGGAGCTAGGTGAACGACATGCAGAGAAGCCATAGAAGTGGTCTTCAACCTGAGGTTGTTGACAATGGCTGGCGAAGATGCTGAGGGGACTAAGATGCTCGGATGTGGAGGGATTCATGATGGAGGTTTTACCACTTGGTCGAGTTCTGAAAGTGACAGAGTTAACTCAAATGAATGGATGAGGACAGCAAGTGGGAGCTTGAATATACTATTAAGGCTATGTCGGAATTCCAGCAACAACTCTGGTCAACTGCGGATTTGACTCTGAAGTTGCACAAGGGGTTCAGGACTTTGGCTTCAGTGACTCAGAGTGGAGTGCTGCACCTGTACTGTCCTTGTCGGGGATCCCAGATTTTGGAGGACAAAGAGGACGGAGTGGGCTGAAGGGTGAACTCAAAGTGGAGCAAGACAAGAGAGGAGTACCAGGGAAGTCTTAGTTGATATTCAAGCTAATGTATCTACAACAAAGCTTGGACTTATATACGGAGGTCGGAGGATATAACTATGTGAAATAGGTCTGGGGTCAGAAGGGTCAGGGTCAGAGTCAGAAGGGTTGGAGTAAGGGTCAGAGGCAGAGAATGTACAAGGGTCAACGGAGAATGTACAAGGTACATAAAATGGAGATGGAGAATGTACAAGGTACATAAAATGGAGATGGAGAATCTACATGCAGGGTCAGAGGTACTAGGATAGAGGTTTTACATGACAAGAATGAAATGTAGAGTAAACTGTAATAGAGACATGGAGGACAGAGTGTCGGAATGAGACAGAGGAATGGAGATACTGTGAGCGAGATTTGAAGTGCGCGAAGGTGCCGGAGTTGCATTTCGGAGGTACAGAGTTGCATGAAGGAACGGCATGTGACAAAATCCCTTCTGAGGTGTCCCCTACAAAGGGACCCCTTTCCTTCAGAATGACATCAGGATCAATACCTTTCTTTTCCTTTGTATTGATCCTGTCACAAGTTGTGCATCTCCTTTTAGGTTTATGTAGGATCAACATTCACCAGTTCCTCTTCCCATTGATCTTTTATCTACCCTTTTTATGCAATGGTCTTCCTAAGGCATTCCCCATAACTGACCTAACTCAGCTCTCTATATACTATAAAAGCTATAGAATACCCTTTTCATTCTTTAGCTTAGATCTACTCAATTCTAGTGCTCAGCCACTCATGCTGTTGTATCCTCTGAACCTCCTACTACTTGCAGGCAGGCCCTCCTTGAACCTTTGAACTCCTGTAACATAGCAAAGGCCTCTTCACTTGAAACCCTTAAACTTTTGAACCCCCAGGACAACATCATCTTCAATAACCCTTGACTGTGTACCCTTTTTCAAGAGCCCCTATTTTTGGAATCCTTGGAACCCCTATCTTGGAACATTAGAACTTCAAATCCTTGAACCTTTGACCTTCTGTTATCTGACAGAAGCCCTATCTTCAGAGCCCTCAGAACTCCTATTCTGGAACTCCAGAATGTCAGAAACCTTTGATTGCCAACTCCTATAAGGGATTGGTATCCAACCTCTATTTTCATCAGAATCATCAGAATCATCAGAACCCTCTGAGTCTTTGAGTTAATGCTAGTTCCTACCTGGGGTTGTTGTAACAAAAGATCTAAGCTCTCCTTAAGGCCTGCTCCCACCACAGTAGCCCACCATTCCTCCCAGACCTACTGTCCATGACCTGTGGGCTATTCACTCACAACACCTATCTGAACTTTCTGACTCAGAATCAACTCAGGGACTCCAAAGAACCCTATCACCTGATCCAGTTGTCCACATCTCTTCTTCTGACTCAGAAGAAGAACATGAGCTTGATCTCAGCCATTGACTCTCTAGCCAACTGAATATCCCTTGAGCCCCCACCCCACCATCTCCAACAACTCCCACCCTGTTATGAACGCTCTTAAACCCCTATCTTAAAACCCTGTCTTCATACCCATAAACCCAAGGCTAACTTATGGTCAAGTCTTTGAGCCTAAAGAACACTACATTGTTCCTCCTACATACATTCGCTCTAGAGACATTATAGACCACCATACCTCATGCCAAACCTATGCTTGGAAACAGTCCCTATTGGCTGCCACAATAACACAGCCATATAAATAGTGAACCAATCAGATATGACCCTATGACATTCTATTCCACAGAAGCTCAATGCTTCTCTTCCATTCTCAAGGCAGTGCCTTATCTATAAGTCACTCCTTATCAACCAATCATATTATAGATGCCAGACATTGTACCACTATCCTTACAACCAATCACAGTCGCTTACATAACATACATAGAATAGTATATAAACCCTCGATGTAGTAGCCACACTCTTTAGTTTTATCAACTTTGATCTTTCCATTCAAAGTCCCTCTTAAGCTTTCTTCACAACAACTCCACTAAATTTCATTTGCTTTGAGTGTTGTTTCGCACCCCCACTGGACCACAATTCCCATTTGCCATTACTACCCTCTCTTCAGTAATGAACCCTACCCACAATGACAACTGTCACCATTCTCAAGAAAATCTGTATTGGTGTTCCAGACACCTTTGATGGATCCCACGAATGAGCCATCCCTTGGCTTAACTCTGTCAACATCTACCTCTTAGTCAATGCAGCTGTCTATTCTGATCCCAATGCCAAAGTCTCCTTTGCCTTATCCTATATGACCAAAGGCCCTGCCCTTATTTGGGCCAACTCCTTTCATCCCAAACATATTGCAGTCAACTCCCTCAGGTCCTGGACAGAGTTTGAGGAAGCCTTCAAAAAGTCCTTTGAACACCAAGATACTAGAGGGAACACTGTTCTACCTCCCAGTATACATCTCTGACTTCCAAAATTGAGTTTCTCAGACTGGAATCACCAGTGCCATTCCCTCCACAGTTAAAGACTGGTACAGCAAAGCCATCCACTTCAAGACTGAATGGGAAAAAGTCAATGTCATCACCAAGCATAGGAGGACCACAGTCTAATACCATGCTCCAATCTATCAAGCCAAAAAATCAACCAAAGATCCCGATGCCATGGATGTTGATGCTATGTCTATCCTAAAATTCACTCCTGAGGAGTGCAAGTGTTGTTTCAAAAAACGACTTTGTTTTCATTATGGGCAAAGTGGTCATATCAAAACAAATGTCCTCAATTCCCCTTGACTCCCAAGAAGGTCTGAAGTACCCCAACACTCTCTAACCCACTGGAACAACTAGAGACCATGGAAATTCCAGAACTTCTGGAACTAAAAGAATGCAAATGTAATGAAGAAGATGATTCTACCCCCATTAGAAAAATCAAATGGGGTTTTTAGATAGGAGGACTGAACCAACACCAGTACCTCCTTCCCCTCCAGTTCAACCCATATAATAGTGGCAGACAAAAAATCCAAAAGTCTCTTGATCACTGTTTGACTATCTCATAAAACTACTACTAAAGACATTGAAACTTCTGCTCTCATCAATTCTGAAGCCCAGATCCACTGCATTGATTAGCACTTTGCCAACCAAAACCAATTTCTGCTCACTTTCCTGTCCAGATCAATATCTGTCAGGAACGTAGATCAAACTAGAAATAAAAATGATGACATCCACTACAAAATCATTTTGAAACTTCACCTTGGGACTACACAATACCTGGTTGATTTCCATGTCATTTACTACAGAACCGAAAACATTCTCCTTGGATGGCCATGGCTCCAATGCAACAACCCCCTCATTGACTGGGAAAAGAAGTCAGTTGCCATCAGGGAGATCCCAAGTCCCACCTTCCAATCCCATACCCCCAAGCAGCCAAAAAAAAGAACCAATGGATCAGATCTATTACTCCACAGTAAGGAAGCAACCATGTCCTGACCACATAGGAATTAGGTATATCAAAGTTGACTCACATTGGAACTCCCATCTGTTTGACTTCAAAAAGTGGGATATTGGGGCATGATTCTCTGTCCTTGTTAATGCCCGGGATTGCCTCTTGAGGAGAGGACCCTACTTTGTTCCAAATGTACAGACCACTTCCCTGGACTTTGTAGCTTCAACAGACAAGAAAGGGATCTACTCTACCAACTTAGTAGCAGCCCAAGAACCTCAAAGGGTCACTCTTCCTTCCATATTTTTGGAATTCTTGTCTATATTCACCAAAGAATCCTATGGTCATGTCCCTCTAGTCAGATCCTATGATTGTGAAATCCACCTCATTGAGGACTTTATCCCAAAGGTCACTAAGACCATCCTCCTCTCTTAAGATGAGAAAAAAGCCACCCAAGCATTTCTAGATGAACACCTTGCCAATGGAAAAATACACACTTCCAATTCTCCTCAAGCCTGCCCATTCTTTTGTCGAGAAAAAAGATAGAGGACTCCTCCATATCAAGACTACCAGCACCTCAACAAACATACTGTGAGGGACACATACCCCCTCCCCCTCATCTCAGACCTAGTTGACTGACACCATGGGGCATCTATCTTTGCCAAATTTGATGTCCACTGGGGGTACAACAATGTGTGCATCGAGGAAGGTCATCAATGGAAGACTGCTTTTATTACCGAACAAGGACTCTTTGAACCAACGGTCATGTTCTTTGGTCTAACCAACTCCCCAGCCACGTTCTAGTGTTTCATGAATGACTCCTTTTGGGATATGATTACAGAAGGGTGGCTCATGATATACATGAATGACCTCCTTATCTTCTCTTCTAATCTCATTACCTACAACAAATGAATCAAATGAGTCCTCCAACAAATGCTGGACCTGGACCTCTATCTTAAACTTGAAAAATGTTTCTTCAACATCAAAGAAGTCAAATATTTGGATTGGGAATGATGGTACATCCAGGGAACCTTGCTATGGACCCTGCCAAATTATCAGGTATTGTAGACTGGCCCACTCCAAAAAGAGTCAAAGATGCCCACTTCTTCTTGGGGTTTGCCAACTTCTACCAGAAGTTCATTCCAGATTTCTCATCCAGAGCACATCCCCTCATCAACCTCATCAAAAAAGATACCTCTTGGCACTAGGATACCCCACAATCTACTGCTTTCCTGGACCTTCAAGCTGCATTCCTAAAGCAACTGGTCCTGCACATGCCTGACATCACCAAACCCTTTGTCACTGCCACCTCTGCCTCTGCCTCTGCCTCTAGTGGCATTTTCCTCCAATCTGACTCCAATGGGGAATAGAGACCATGTTCCTACCTTTCTCAATCCTTTAGCCCTGCAGAGCACAACTATGATATCTATGATCGAGAATTATTAGTGGTTATCCAGGCACTCAAGCATTGGTGTCACCTCCTCCACAACTATTCTGCCCCTATTATTGTCTTTTCAGACCACAAAAACCTCACCTACTTTCACCAACCTCAACCCCTCAACTGTTTCCAAGCCTGCTGGCTCCTAGACCTTGTTGATTTTGACCTAACATTTTTCCATGTCCCTGGAAAATTCCTTGTTTGCCTGGATGCCCTCTTCCACTGCCCCAACTATCTTCTCCTGGATGGTCAGGACAACACCTCCACCACCCTCCTCCCTGAAAACCTATTTGTCCAGCTCATCACCCATGGTGTTGACAATTCCCTCTGTCAACTTATTGCCCTCTCCACCCTCTCTGACCCCTTGGTCCTTAACAAACCTGACCACCCTACAAGCAATCTCCCCACTGTCTTCACCAGATGCCTTGGTGACTGTCAATATGATGCCAGAATCCTTACCTACCAAGGCCATGTCTATGTCCCCGACCACAACACCCTCTAGCATGATATTGTCACCTCTTGTCGTGACCACCCTACTGTAGGTCACCCCAGCTATCTCAAAACATGTCAACTTGTCTCTATAGACTACTGGTGGCTGGGCCTCACCCACATTGTCCACAAATACATTGAAAGATGTGCCCCCTGCCAACGAATGAAAACCAACACCCATTCCACATGTCCCCTCCTCTCTCCCATCTCCTTCTACTCCTGCCTGTTCCAACAACTCTCAGTTGACCTTATCACTGATCACCCCTCTTCTGGCTCTTACAGCTCTCTCATGGTTGTGGTCAACCATGGACTTACTAAGGGGGTGACCCTATGCTCCTGTTCAAAAACTATCGCAGCACAAGGGGTTGTTGACCTCTTTTTTCACAAAGTATACTCCTGCTTCAGCTTTTATGACAAAATTATATCTGACAGAGGTCCTCAATTCACCTTTGCCTTCCAAGAGGAACTTGCTCACCATGTTGGCTACAAACTCACCCTCTCCACCGCGTACCACCCCCAAACAGATGGAGAAGCTGAACAAGTTAACCAAGAGATTGAAATCTATCTCTGAATATATTGTCAACAAAACCCTACCAAGTCAAGTCTGGGGCATAAGAACAGAGTCTGGAGCATGAGAAAGTAGTCCAAGGTAGTCCAAACCATAAGAAACCTGCTGGGAATAGTCCAGACTTTGGGAAAGACAACCGGACTATCAAATACATGTGTTGAATGTGTACAATGGGACTGGAAAGTGGACAATGGGGCCAGAAAGTAGAGAATCAGTCCAGAAAGTGAATGATTGGGCTTGGAAATAGACAATCAGGCCCAGAAAGCCTGCATCTGTCTTGGGATGAAACTGGAATATCTACCTAGAGCTGTCCCAAGCTCTATAACACCCCTTTCCCACTGTAGTTGCACAAATGAAGCTACCAGCTATAGAAGAACCCCTACAATTGCTCACCAAAGCCAAGGAAGAAGTGATTGCATCACATGACCTTGCCAGACTAGTACCATTCAGGTATCATAGGGCAAAGGAAAGGTTGTGTGGACTGCTGGAAGGCAAGCAAAGCTTGACCATTGTACCTTTTAGGGAAAGGGAGACATGCTCCTGGGGCTGGAATACCAAGCATTGACATGGTGGATACAAGCAAGGATGTGGCAAATAGCAGTCACACCCAAGTCATTGATAAGGTCAGTCATGGAGGAAATTTCTGTCACAAAGGGTTGCCATACAAGGTGCTCTTTCCCTGCAGATGTTGTGCCCAAGGACCATGTCATATTCCGATCCGCAAGTCCGATCTCCGATGTAACTCCAGACGTAACTCTGTGGGTTTCGACTGACATTTCGTTAAGTACACAATTCCGACTCTCGGACTTGTACTCCGCTTCTCCATTCTCCGTTCCTATATACAATTCACCCTGTATTTGATTTAGACCCTAGTTACCTTCGTCCCTGCGACTCGCTTGAGTGCGCAACCCTTCATTCCGCCGTTCCATTACTTAGGTCCATTCTCCGACTCTGTTGACCCTTCCGAACCTTACCGTCCCGTTCGTGTTACAACCTCCTCCGTTCTTGTCCTATAGACTCCAAGTCCTACTCTGTATATAAACCCGCATGTATTCGTCGTAACTCTTCAGTTCGAATATCAACTTAGATTCAACTCCTCTTCTGACCTCCAACTCGAGCTTTGCTCATCCACTCCGACTCGACTTCATTGCCAGTCAACGTTTAAGTCCGAACCTCTGTTCCTCCGAAATCTGGACCACCTCCAAGACCCAGGCAAGGGCACAGCGCTCCGCTCCGAGTCGCTGAAGCCAAGGTCCTACATGCGCGCATAACTCCGGAGTCACCGGAGTTGACCAGAGTTGACCCGGTCTTAACAGACCATATATCTCATGAATAAATTAATCCCCACAAGGAACAGTGTATGCAGAGTGAAAATAGAGTATAACTGTTGTACATCCAACTAGCCATTTGCTACCTTCTAAAATCCTCCAACAAATCAAACACAGTTACCTCCTCTCCCCTCTAATAGGGGCTTGATCCCACATCTTGAGGTGCACTTGGTAGTGCATGAATCCGGTGATCTAAAGTTACTCAGAACCTTTTCTGCAATGGGCTTCACCAGCCCAAAAGTGTGCAAGGTCAAATTGGGCTCTTCTTGGGCAATATACCTTTCATGGTATGCGACCATGCCACAAAGCATCATGAGGGAGTTTTTGTAGAGCTCTAAAGATGATTTCAGCCATGATTTGTGCATGCTATGGAGAAAACTTACTTCGAGGGGCATTAATAAAGGCCAGTATGAGAACAAGCCTATACAGGGTCTCAAGGGTGCCTTTGTGCACTTGATTTGTGAATGATTTTTCATGCATGACATCAAGAAAGTAGGAAAGTGAGGTGAGGTGCATTGTGTCAAGGTTGAAAAAGTATCCACCTTGGCACATGTCAGAGATGGGGGTGTAAACTGTATGTAGCTATCTGGGAGGCATAATGCTATGATGATGTTATCAGATGTCGGGGAAAATGAAGGAAAAAAAACCCCCATATGAGATCACCAGGATATAGGTGGATTGTCTCAAATGCAGCCTTGTTTGTGAACTTGGAGAGTGGGGCCTCACTGCAAACAATATGCTCAATGGTGCTCTTCATCTTGTTGTGGGTAACGATGGGGTTGATGACAACCCAGGACTTGATGCCAGCCATTGGGATGCAGTATGTGGCTGCACCTTCTGCATTGTGATGGGGGTATGAAATGATGCCTGTGTGGTACACAATACCCCATGTCTGTTCAGATCAAAGGTCAGTAGTAAGTTACATTTGCTCATAGTTTATGGCGCTCTGAGTTTGGACCTAATCCGATTGCCATGCCATCATCCAAGCAGCTGAAAAAAAGGGTTAGCAGATGGGTACTGAGTGTGAAGGTACACACTCGAAGGAGAAGGAGATGGTGAGCTGAGGGAAAGAAAAGTCGAGCAACATTTGCATGATGTGTAGGTTTTTGACATTGGAAATAAATTCTTTGAGCATCATCTTTATGTAGGGCTTGCTGAAGCTCTTTACATGTTGTCTCATATCTGGATGATGAGATGGCATTCAATGATCAAGAATAACATACCTTGGGGTTTGACTGGCCTATCGGCGAATATAGAGTACCTCCTCCACAGCTGTTCCTCTGTGAACTCAAAGCCTTTGGTGTTGACATAGTCTCAGAAGACAACGGTCCGGTTTCTCGACAATGTGTCTTCCACTGCTTGAAGAAAGCTATCCTCAGACAAATCTTTGGAGAGGAATATGATGAGACCACTTGAAGGAAGGGCCTCTAGAACTTTTGCAAGATCCATGACATCCTGTCTGTTTGACAGGCATTCTTGCTGCGAGATCCACCTGTGTTAGCCAGGTATGGAAAAATGGTCTTCTGCCTGCTGGTCCAGGTAATGGTTTCTGCATCCGCACTGACCTGTACACCAAGCACTCCACTTACAAGGTCTCTATATGAATGAATGACAACAGGGGAGGGTGAAATCAGCAGGTTCAGATGCAAGGGGATGTAGAATGGCATGATAGTGGGCATATCCTGGGTATCTTCTTTGTCTCCTCGAGGCTCACCATGGCAGTGGAACATGGCCATCTCGTACAGTTCATCCTCGTTTGCCTGGTCAAACCACTCACCAAATATGTCCCTTTCATCAATGGATTCATCACTATCATCTGGTCTGTTAGTTTGATGGCATTGCTTGCTCTTTGCAGTACCACTGATCTCAAAGATTGATCCCTCCTCTTCATAAGATGGATCATCAGATGCCTGCTTGTCATCATTCAGAAGCACTGGTGTGACTGCTTCTTTGTTTCTGTCACTGGTGGAGAAGTAGTCAGTCACAGCATTTGTGTGACTGAGCTCATCATCAGATGTGGCCTCAAAGCATGGGCTAGGGTCAACATACCCTTCAGATTTGTCAGTAACTGCATGTGGATGGTTGGGGTCATTATTGAAGCGGTCGTCTTCCCCATCCTACATCTCGCTATTCCAATGGCACAAACAAGAGAGTCTGGACATTGATGTGGTGGTGGCAAAGGTTTGAGTTAGCTTTCTCACCCTAAAAAGGATGGTCAGAGGAGGTGCAAAGGAATGGGAGATGAAGATCTACTTTAATCTTTTTTTGTACAGGTGATCCCACACCCACTTCTCCTCTAACTGCTCCTCCATCCTAGAAATAGATGGTATCATGGCATATGGTAAACACAAACCATCACTTACAATCCAGCATGGTGGTGACATTGCCTATCCCTTGCTTGAGCCCTCTCCCTCTTGCACAATGATCTATCAGACTCCTTGAGTTAAGAACACATTCATTTGACCATGATAACAATGATGGTTTCAAAAAATGATGAGGCAACAATACTAGTATTGGTGAGTGGAGTAACAAGCAAAAGGTGTGGAAGGAGCAATTGTTCAAGCTATATAGAGTGCTACATGATCGGAATTGTTATATAATAAGCTTTTATTGGTAGCCAAAAAAGGTAGAAAAAAGAACACAAAGTGCACTTGTTGTTACAGACACCCCCAAACCCCTATCTTTAACCCCTATATTCCCCTCATTATCTAAACAATCACATGACATCCCATTCCCCAAACTCCATGTTCAACCAACATCATATGTTGTCCCCCTACATGCATGCCTTGACCCATTCCCAAAAGCCTAGAACCATATGCCACATGACAAACCTATGCTTGGAAACATTTCCTATTGGCTGCCACACTTGCATAGCCAAGTACAGCCCTTATCTATGACATCATCCTTATCAACCAATCAATAAATGCTTACATACAACCTTGATTCTATATGGTTTTTGGTAAGGGAGTTCAGGTAACAGTAGGGTTTTAGTACTATATCAGAATTGCTACAAAATAAAATTACTAAAATGCTGGGTAAAATAGTATATAAAATTGAAAGAAAATACAAAAATGTAGACTAAGTAGGGTTACAGAGAGTGAATACTGAGGGTACAGTATCGCACATTTCGTGAACCACAGGAAATGTGCACAAATGTAGTTATCACATCAAGAAGATATATATAGATGGTATACATGATTTGTAATAATGGACAGATTAGGATAGTATATACTTACATCAGCCAGAATTAATAAAGGAATGTTTGGGATTGTTGTCATAGAACTATACCTCTTAACTTATGATCCGATGGTCACAATGATATAATACGAAAACGAAAATGGACTGAAGCTAGACAAGATTTCTACTGATAAGAAGTAGATCGGAGGTGGGCAAGGTGTATTCAGTGAGTCAGTTTGTACCTTCGAATGTTTCGAAAAATAACCATTGTATTGAAACAGAATACAAAGAATATAAATGAAACATGGTAAGTACGATGAAACACAACTTCTAATGCTGAACCTCCTCTCGGTGCGCATTTCGGAGACCGCAGGAAATGCGCAAAAAGGGGTAATCTATGTAGTAGGAAGTGATCAGAGGGATAGAAGGACATACAGACATGGTGAGCGATCAAAGATATACCAGAAAACGAGTTACTAACGGCCAAAAAGCTTCAGAGACGAAAAGGAGACCTACGAAGATGCAGAGCAAGATAACCAATCAGATGTGATCGCGAATGGAAGTTAGGAATCATGGGATGGTGGGGGGCTGAGTAGGATGGAATGCCGCAGTGAGTTGAGTGTCAAAACGAGATTGGAAATGTAAGGTGAACTTAGAATAAATGATCACTCACAGATGACAATTGGTGATCTACAAAATGTCACAATCCAAGATCGAACGCCACAATAGGACCAAAAGCTGCAAAGAAAGATGGAGGGGGGAAAGGGAAAGGGAAACCAGGTGAAGGATCGGTGAGTAACCAAATCGATGAGGAGTAGATGAGACAGACTGACGTTGAGAGATGAAGATGAAGAAGGTGAAGGATACACTACTTCTGGATATGAGCGGTCTTGATGGCCAGCATTGGACATGAACATTGAAACGATCCAAGTCAAGGAGGAGAAGGCTAAAGTGGCACTCATTGGATATGCGAGACTCGACATCCTGGAGAACTTCGACCGACTTCGATTTGGCAAATGGAATCCGCGTGAGTTGAACAGGAAGCATGTCGCGTGGATGACCAAGTCCTTCCGAATCAACGGAATGGACCGATTCAACCCTCGATACGCACTACCGGTGGTCATCAAGAGGTCATGGATCAAAACGGATACATACAGCAAGAATGCGAACCTCGGAGTAGAACTTCCAGTTCTTGAATTTGCGGATGGCGCTCCAGAAGACTTCAAGATAATTATAGCAGGTGGGCGACACCGTACGTATGTGCTACAAGAATGGTACAAGTATCAGAAGGTTGACTACGAGAAGTTCGCGGACGAGTTTGAATGGATCGACAACACGCCGATCGGAAAGGTTGATGCGGAGGATGTGAAATATGTGAATGAGAAGCTGAAGCCGGCGATGAAGAGACTTGGAGGGGTATTAGCATTTAAGGGCCAATGGATGGTGTCATTGTTTGACCAAGGTGAGTCTTTGTTCTATATTGAATGTGTATGCAGCGAGGGCATCCAACGCACATTTCCTAAGTGTCAGGAAATGCACGAAACGGCACATGTCCATATCTGCGCATTTCCGGACATTTTATGTCATTTTATGTCATTTTTGTTAATTGAGTTAGGCTTCAGTTAGGGTTCTATTGGAAATATGACATGTTGAGAGCAAGTTTTACAACTAGGAAGATCTGTTGAAAGGGGATAACTCTATATTTTTTCCATGAGAAGATTTGCCAGAGTAGAAGGGTCAGTTGAACAGTCATATCCCAACATTTTTTCCACTGGAAGATTTGCCAGAATAGGAGGGTTGGTTGAATAGGGATATCCCAACATTTTTGCCACTGCAAGATTTGCCAGAATAGGAGGGTCGGTTGAATAGGGATATCTCAACATTCTTTCCACTGGAAGATTTGTCAGAATAGGAGGGTCAGTTGAACAGGCATATCTTAATATTTTTTCCATTGGAAGATTTGCCAGAATACCTATTCAACCGACCCTGCTATTCTGACAAATCTTCCAGTGGAAAAAATGTTGGGATATGCCTGTTCAACTGACCCTCCTATTCTGGCAAATCTTCCAGTGGAAAAAATGTTGGGATATGACTGTTCAACTGACCCTCCTGTTCTGACAAATCTTCCAGTGGAAAAAATATTGGGATATGACTGTTCAACTGACCCTCCTATTCTGATAAATCTTCCAGTGGCAAAAATGTTGGGATATGCCTGTTCAACTGACCCTCCTATTCTGGCAAATCTTCCAGTGCAAAAAATGTTGAGATATCCCTATTCAACCGACCCTCCTATTCTGGCAAATCTTCCAAAGGAAAAAATGTTTGAATATGGCCTTTCAACTGACCCTCCTACTTTGGCAAAACTTCCCATGAAAAAGATAGAGTTATTCCCTTTCAATAGATCTTCCTACCTAGTTGTAAAACTTGCTCACAACATGTCATATTTCCAATGCAATGGCGCCATTCCATTTGTTTAACATAAAGGACATACTCAACATCATTTTTGACCGCACTCTCTTCTGAGCTCATGCTGTGCCTACCAAGGAGTTTCATGAGTCATTGAAGACACTTCCAGGTGTCAACATCAC
>JBBPLQ010000566.1:0-18724 GCA_038089855.1 Royoungia palumana
GCAACTCAACCACGGCATCGCGATTCTTGGGCGCCTTGTCTCAGTAAGGGAACCTCCGTGACGGGCTGTAGGAGGGCGGTCTTAGGGTTGCCAGCGAGGATAGCATGGTAAGTCTCTGTTGTTTCCCAGCTGACGACGGTCTCTTTCAAGAGGGTATCCCTCACTATGGGGAGTAAAGGACCTTCAAGGACGGCCTCATGCGCCTCATAGCTGTCCCAGTCTGTGGATAGTTTGGTTTATGAGCCCTCCAAACGTAGAATGGGGATGCGACATACCGCATATGATATTCCCCCCGCTTGCGCCCTCGATCCGTGTTCCGTAGCAATGTGGTCTAGGATGCGAATAAGTAAGGTATGGCCTTCGAGTCGCGTCTGACAGATTGGAGCTCACCCGTGCGATCCTTCAGCGATCATGACAAGCCGACATGCTGGTTCGCAAACGCTTGGCTCTCTCGCCGGAATGGCTCGAGGGTTTCAAATATGAGAAGATCGGTGACGAAGTTCCACTGAGACATGGTGTTGAAGAGCAGGAGGCGTTTGTTCCCTTGATCGATTCATAGCGCCATATCCCTCCCATTTTCATTATGCAGGCCCGGTCAATTCGCATGGCGGCCCATTCACGTGCCATCCGACTTGGAGCAAGCTACATGACGAGTAAGGTCAAACCTCGACCGAAAGATGTCCATGATCATGAGTCACTGGCGTAGGTCACGTACTAGTACTTGGCCCACACCGTCAGTGCCTTGGCATGGGTACCGGGGCAAAGAATCAATTGCTCTCAAGACCCACTATGGCCATTCAGAGTTAGGTCTCGTTTCCATACGTCACGGTTGTGGTCCGGGTCTACTGATGTGTGGAGCTCCGTATGGAGAGACAAGTGGCCACAAAGCTGGCGTCCCTGGTCCTGTTGTTAACAACTTACAGTGGAGTGGATTGCGAGTAGATTGAAGTGTGACTTTGAGTTGTTAGATAGTGCACTACGAAGGAACGCTGTGACAGAGCTCGGGTACAAGTCGGCACGATTTCACCGGCAAAATACGTGTCGCGTGAGTTGGAGCAGTGATGAGCCCGACCCGCACACCGCTCCTCGACGTCCTCGCTGCGCATCTTCCCACCAACTTCTCGATAACACAGTTCTCCGCGCAGTCCGTCGAGACATTGCTCGTCTTTGTCCTCGGAAGGGACTGTCCTGCCGACACCCCCGACGCGCGCCAAGAATGGTCCCGCCACCAATTTGCCACTCTTAAAGCCCTCCAGAACGCCCTTGTGACTAACGGCGGCAAACGGGCCCACGATGCTGAAGATGCGGACGGGGCCAGCTCGAAATGACCAAAGACCGCAACGGCGGAAGACGATGCGGACAATTCACCACTCTTCACGCTCCCTTCCATCTCCACCACCTCACCCGTCCACAGAAAGGTCGACGTCACAATCCATGCGTGCTCCATCCGATTTATCAGCCCCACTTCTTGCGTCCTCGAAGCGTCCATTCCCCTTTCAGGCATCACCGTACTTCCTTGCTCCCCACACGGGGAAAGACCAAAGACCACTGGACGGTCGTGCTACTCCCTGCAGACGTCCCAGACAAGTCCAAATCATCCCCTCCGTCTCCCCAGCAGGTCATCTTTGGCCTCAACGCGCGCAGCGCTGCCGCATTCGAAACCACATCGTACACCTCCGGCACCTCCACTCCTACATCTACGACCACCACCATCGCAAAAGGCGAACAAACGGCCACCTCCATCCGACGCAGCGGGGATTGATGCCTATCTCGCCGCGAAATCAGGCACGCTCTGGTTCTTCGACGCAGGGATTTTGTGGGGCGAGGGTAAGCCCTGTGAGTTTCGGGCCGTCTCGGATCTGCTCGCCAAGGTCGGCGTCCAACTTATCAGTGCCACCGGACGGACGTGCCCTGTCATCCTTGCGCGAAAGGGCGTCACGGTGGGAGAGCGCGACGACGATGACGACGACGATGTGGACATTGTCGAGACCGAGTTCTCGATGGTTGACGAGGAACAGGATCTAATCAACGCGTGGGCTCGGAATCGGAAACATTTCTTTGGGAAACGTGCTGGTCAGACGCGGGCCGTAGATGGGAGCGGCAGTAAGGACGCGCGTCCGAGTCGGCCGATCAACGGGACTGTCAAGGGAGCTGCTTGGGACGATTCCAATTCGGACAACGAGGACTTTGAGGCGTCATCAAAGGACCTCGAGCATAGTTTCGTTGAATCGGAGTCAAGGGAGAGTGAGGGACGCGCGGGGAGTGGGGACGAGGGTGCTGAGGACAGCGGGCACGAGTCGGACGAGGAAGAATTCGACGCTGCCCGTCATCCATTACTTCGGCCGGGTGCCATGCCGCGCATGTCCAAGGCAGCGATCGATATGGTGGTCGATATGGTGGTCGACATGGTCCATGGTGATTTCGTACTAGTAGGTGACGCGAGTGATGAAGAAGATGAGTTGGACGAGTGACATCGAGGCCGTTGGCTCATTCTTTACATACACGGAGTGAAGACTACGGTCGTGGCAGCGGACCGTCGTAGTCGTGTGTTAGATAGAACCGAGCAATGCAAGGAGATCCTGATTTCGTCGCTTTTTTGACCACTAAGATTTTCATGTTGATGTACGTATACACTACCACATTCACGGATGGATTGTTTGTTGAACACCGCAAGGTCCTGTTATTTGTGATGTGGGGCAGAACGGCTGTGCTGCCAGTGGTAGCTGTGCCGGACTAGGACGTGACAGCTCGACATTCTCTGCGCCCCTACGCAGGCCTATCGGCAGCCTTGAGGACTAGGAATTTTATTTGGAAGGTCCTGGCATCTGTTGCTCTAGGAGTGCCTGAATAAGCTTATGTGGTCTACTTGGCCACGATCTCAATCTGACGTGGAGGCAGGCTGTAGTGGAAAGTTGCATAATTCGATTATTGCGATCTACGTATGCTGTTGCATAGTAATATATTACATTTACCATTTCCGTCAATCAGTAAACTTTCATAAGCTTAGTTTAGGGGTGTACTTCTCGAGTAGTGGCTCCCGTAAGTTAGTAAGTTAGTATGACCCAACCAGTGGTACACATCTATCTCCCAGCCTCGTCGTCCACACCCTCGGTGGCAACCACCACACCTACATCCTAGCCACCCCATCAACACTTCAACCACCGCCTCTATGGCCCAACTGCCTCATCTACAGCGCAACCGCTTCGTCTAGGGCCCAACTACCCCGTTTGCAGCCAAATCGCATTACCTATAGCCCCAGCGTTTGCAGGAACGCAGGCACGAGTGCATATGCAGACGTTACCACGTCCGCGTCCACGCGCGTGCTTGTTCTTTGGTACGTCAATACGGGTATCCATGCTCACTCCTACCCTACTCAACAGCATTGATGGTCTTCACACGAATAATCTGCTCAAATCCCTGTATTCAATCCACTCCTATCAATATCGACCCCATATGCGCCGTTCTAGGGCTTCAACTCGCATTCAACCCCCTCAACGCCTCCTGGACCTCCTGACCCTCCAGTTCGGCTCGACGCGTTCGCATCGACACAGCAGCATTCTCCGACACCTCTGGTGGTTCCCGGAGCCTGTAAAGGCTGTCTGGGATGTCCGTTCCCCTGCCGACTCATCTAGCTCACTTTGGACTCCTTCAGGTGAGTTCTCTTGCTCCCTTTGTCCAACCGTTCGCATGCACGTCCTGGCATGCTACGTAGCGTCGACAACCCGTTGCCATCAACCTCGACACTCCTTAACAGCCTCGACGTGTCTGCGTTGCCTCGGGCCATCCAGTTCATCTGGAGCTCCAACTGATGTGTCTTATTTGTTCCTGCGTTCCAGTGCTTCGTGCGGCCACACTAGCGCGTTCTCCAGGTTCTTCAGCACGTTTCCAACATCCTCGACACCTCTGGACACTCTTGACGTATCCGCTTCGACTCCTAGGTCCCATGGCTCGTTACTAGTAACCATCCTTGGTGAGTTCTTTCGCTCTAACCATCCGTCCTGACGTACCTTGCAGTCCCTTCCACCGTTCCTTGACATTCTCGACGCCCATTCGCACTTCCGATGTGCCTGCATCGCCGCTAGTATGCTGAATGTCACTGCTCACGTACTTTCTGGTTATTAGGTGAGCAGCTTGGGTCTGACCATTGTCCCCGTTCGCGTCCCACCTCGTCCAGCTCACTCCAAGCCTTCTTAAGTGTGTCCTCTGGATCCTGGCACGCTGGCCGTTTGTGTATTCAATCTGACGCCTTCCACAGCTTCTTCAGCCCTCTACAAACGTCCCTGATGCTTCTAACATGTCTACATCATTTCCTGCTTCACCCTTCCGTCCAGGTTCTCCACTTCTCCCCCGCTACTCCTACGACCACCCATCCTCCCCTTGTCCCTACTACACGCCCTCATCTTCCCTCCCTCTGCTGACTCTGACATCGACGACCATCTCTTTGAAGAATAGCAACGCATTTGTGCCTTCCAATTTCATCGTTCAAGAAATGGCACATCGAAAGTCTTGAGAGACTGCTCCACCTTGCTTCATAATCCGCGTGACAAGACCTGTTATCACTCTCTTCATTTTAGTCTTCGCTCTTTGATGTTCCCCAAGTCCTTCCGGCTCTCACCTCCCCCCGCCTCGTCTTTCACTTCACCCAGTCTGCTTCATCTCGTACGATGCTCCCACGTTCCTCATCGGCCTGCATCTCCCGTCTTCCCTCCTTCATGAGCACACTCTCATCAGAATAGAGTCAACAACAGGAGCTCTATCAGAGTCACCAGGGCCCGTGACACGCGATCAACCAAACAAATGTTGCGTTTTGGGGAGTAGAACAGACGAGCCTAAGTAGAGCGATGAAACAGAACACATACACGAGACTTTGAACGCATGAGGCAACAACCTGATCGAAATCGATCTTTCTGCTTACGGTGAAACCAAACAGCCCCAACACACCATCCAGGCTATCGCAGGGAACACATCTCTGCCCACCTTTGTGACAACATATCCTAGAATTCCTGACGTTCTGACCAAATTCAGCTCGCCGGCCAAGTCGGCGAACTTGTGATTGCGATACGGACACGCCGTGTTCCTGCGCCGAGCAATCCCTGTCCAACATCACCTACACCGAAACTGCCTATGCCGCCCTCCCGTACACCTCCAAAGGTTCCACGTTTAGCGACGCGACCGGCCCATTCTAATCCAACACATTACCATCTAGACAATCGTCAGTGATGAACCCTAGACAAAACAAGGGCTACATATGTTGCCGATGTTATTAACTGACCCTTCGTCGTGCTACGCTCTCAGTTTGACGGTAGTGGGATCCGAGCAAGAGAGATAGCGAACAGCGCATATTCGAACTTTCCAGGTTAATAAGTGCTGTGTCTTTTATCTTTTCTGATCTCTCTTGACACAAACCGTATTGACTCTGCATTCGATCGACTCCTATGCACCGTTTATGCGCCGTCGGCCTAGCAGCATTCGAAAGACAACAAGAATCACAACGCTCGTTCGCGATGCTCTCCTCAGAACTCTCAAGAGCTCAAGTCGACCACCTCCAGTCACAGCTCACCCAATTCCGCACCGCCCTCATCCATTTCGCCAAAACACACCGCGACTCGATACGAAGCTACCCCAAGTTTTGTCATGAATTTCAACGCATTTGCACTTCGATCGGCGTCGACCCGCTCGCCGGACCTCGCAAAGATGGCTGGTGGGCAGAATTACTCAGCATGGGCGACTGGCAGTACGAGCTCGGCGTTCAGATCGTGGATGTATGTGTGAGCACGCGGGAACGTAACGGCGGTTTGATCGACATGGCAGAGTTGGTCAGGATAGTCAGCAAATTGCGAGGGGTCGAAAGCGGGGTGATCACAAAGGAGGCGACCTTCAAAGCATCAAGATGCTCCAACCACTCGGTACCGGTTACGAAGCGATCGACGTCGGAGGAGGAAGGAAGATGGTGCAAAGTGTAGTGAAGGAATTAGATGAGAACCAGAAGGTTATCTTTGCAGAGGCTCAAGTAGAGGGAGGAAGAATCGTTGAGGAGACCCTGATGGCCAGACGTGGGTGGACGTACGAGCGAGTGAAGGCGGCGTTGGAGAACATGCTGCTTCGTGATGGCACTGATGGCCTTTGTTGGGTTGACGCTCAAGACGAACGCTGCGGAAAGGCGTACTGGGTCCCTTCTGCAACGCGCTGGGATGAATAAAGTCGATGATCACGATTTATGAGTTCCAGCGTCGTTGACGCAGCCAGTGCCACCATCTTTCTTTGCGGTCCACGAAGCTCCTATTTACTCGATGTGCCATCGATCCATCGAGATCGGAAAGGCACGTTCGACGTTCGACGACTCAGGCCTCAGGACTCGGTGGAGCTTGGTACCTGCATAGTCACGGTGGACCACGAATTAAGCACGGGCGATCTTTTACTAGGTTTACATAAGCCCGTAGCTAAACAACCGAATAACTGTACGTTCCAACAATGTACTGCTATCTATCAAAGTGCGCATCCCACAACAGCTCTGCTGAGTGAAACATCTTCAAACCGGTGAGGTTTCTTGACAAGCACCGCCATTTCTTGTCCTTTGTATCGTACTTGACTTGAGACGCCCTGTATCCAAATCTGGTGCCACTGCTCAAGACTCAATCAAGTATTCCGAGTAAAGCCACGGCCTCTGCGGGTCCAGGTTTGCCCTGGCCGTTGAATCATTACAATAGGCTACATGCGCAGGTTCCGTCGTCCGAATCTTGCCAGACTCACGTGATGCGGCGCTTGCCGACTGACCGTATTTGGGCGTGTTAAAGTGATCAGGGCGACTCTACTGCCGTCTGTGAACATCCTCCTCCCATCGCACTAATCCCTGATAATCAGACTCAACATCATCCATCTTTACGTCCCGCTCTTCGCTTTTCTCGAGGACATATCGTTCTCCTACTCTTGTTCTCTCCCTTTCCACCCTTGCATAAAGTCTGGTAAGCACACTTTCGGCCCTTGCAGCATGTACTTATTAATCGAACATGAGATCGCTTAGAATGGCTGCAGGAAAGTCGCAAAAGGCCAAACAGCCTGCGGTGGTTCCTTCTTTGGCCCCAAACCCACGTACCGTGACACCTGCCGCCCCTACGCAACCCGCTCTGTCTGCTGTGAACGGAAAGAAGCCCAAAAAGAAGAAAGGAAAAGGCAAGCAGACTCAGCATTCTACGTTCCGGGATGGTGAACTTCACGGTGACGTGTCGAACCTCGAGGATCCCGACAGGCAGTTGCCGCCCATTAATGGGCTCTCCCCACAGCTCGAGTCCCTTCATATCACCACCACCGGATATACGACACTCTCTCAGACTAGTGCTGGAGTGACTACTCAGGTACACGGTGAAATATTGGCTACCCCTGGCGACATTCATTGGCGCAACATCGAGGTGCAAGCAAACGGCCGAACTGGAGCAAGGACGGTCCCGCTGAATCCGCATCCACCCCTCCCAAAGACCAACGGAGCTAGCGGACCACCGTTGGCAGACGATGAGTATTGGTCGTCTTTTCCGCCGCACATCAAAAACTTTGTGAGTCAGATATCGATTTTGTTCGGTACCGAGTTCTGATCGAGGTCGCCAAGGCGCAAACGATGTACAATATCGCTCAGCAGATGGTACAGTCGGATACATACCTCAAAAACGGGACGGCCACGGCCACGGCAACAATGGCTGCCAAGGGCGTTCCGGGTTATCCCCCTGGCGCATACCCACCACTGCCTTTTGATCCATCCATATTTTCGGACCCCGCCTTCACACTATCCGTAGAGCAAGCGGCAGCGGCAGCATTAGGTGCAGTGTCACCGTCACCTGGCCAACCTCCTCGTGGTCCGCTGCCACAGACGAACGTCGTGCTTCTCAACGAATTTGAAGGTGGGGAGCACGAGTTTGCGGAGGAGGACTACTATAGCGAAGATGAGGTGGATGGCAACATTGAGGACGAAGATCTGGAAGACGACGGGTTTGACTTGGAGCCTCGCCCGGCACGGCCTCCCACTGGACCGGCACCGACGAACCCGGATGCAGTCGCGCACGTTGTTCTGAGTTACGGAGAGACGGCTGGTGGAAGACCAGCGCACAAGACCGGAGTTAGCACTAAGACTAGCAGTACAGTTGGAGATGGAGCTACTAAGCAGACAAAGAGGAAAGACAGTGCTAAAATCCCGGCCGAAGCTCCGGTGGCTCCCCCCGTGCCGAATGCGGCACAAGCGGGACAACGACGGCCGGCAGGCTCGGCACCGGAGTTTGGGCCGGAAAAGGGCGGGGTGCGTCCCACGGGAGCGGTGGATTTGACAAAGCGTGCTCCTCTCACCGCCGCCAACGCCATGCCCGCGACGAGAAAAGAAAACGTCTCCTCGAACCCGCCGCCGAGCTCTCGTGCGCAGGGAAAACAACCAATGGCCTACCCTCCCACCTCGGCTGCCGCTGCAACCACCAACAGCGCCACCGCTGCTACCCTCCCCGCCAACGGCCAACAGCCCGCGAGGACTGCACGGGCTGCATCCAAGGCACCGATTACTGCCAACCCGTATCCGCATAATCACTCCCATCACCACCCATCGCCCCCCTCCTCGAACGCATCTGCCCCTCACAAACCTCGTCCACCCGCTGCCACAGCGTCCACCAAGCCCCCCCAAAATAACAGCAAGATCTGGAGCACGAGCACCATTGAGGAGCGCGAACGGATCAAAGAGTTTTGGCTCGGCCTGGGAGAGGAGGAGCGTCGCAATTTGGTCAAGATCGAGAAGGAAACCGTTTTGAAGAAGATGAAGGAACAACAGAAGCACAGCTGTAGCTGTGCTGTCTGTGGGCGGAAGCGGTTGGTGCCCCTTTCATATGTCTTGTCGAACGGACTGAACGAACAGCTGACTTGTCATCACTTTTCCCTTTTCTCGGTGCCCTCCCCCGGTCGATCGCATCGTGAAAAATTTTCTGCGCGCCTCGCATCCCACTGGCTGCTGGATCAATTCACTTTTAGGCATGCGATCGAAGAAGAGCTTGAGGTACTGTACGATGCTTATTACGAGGAGCTAGAACAGTACGCGAACTATCAGCAGCGCTATGTCAATTCCGGCGGTACCATACCACCACCCCCTGGTCCTGGTCCCTTTCCTGGCAGCGTCGAGCTCGATAAGAACGGCGCTGTCGTCGGTCACCCTCACGCCAAACCCACGTATCATCCTCCACGGTCAAACAGAACATCCGCTCTCACAAACGGCCGTAAACCCCCGAAACCCGAGAGCGAGTTTGATGATGATGAAGGCGACGACGATGATTATGAGGAAGAGGATGAGTACGACGACGACGAGGAGGAGGAAGAAGAAGAGGAAGAAGAAGAAGGTGCAGAGGAGGAAGAAGAGGACGTGAAACCCCGAGATCGAAGAAACCCCGGATCGCGTGGGCGTAGGCCGGTGAACGGCAACAAGGCGAACGGTCGAGATGGGCTCTTTAATTTGGGCAGTAGCCTCACTGTAACAGGTCCGCCCCTCCTGTCTGCGCTGCTCCTTTTATCTGATATTTGCCACAGGGCCCAACAACATCCTGACTGTCGCCGACGATCTACTGAAAAATGATGGTCAAAAGTTCTTGGAGATGATGGAGCAGCTTGCCGAGCGTCGGATGCAGCGTGAAGAGGAAGCCGCGGCGGATGTGGAAGATAATAGCGATATCGATGAGGATGACGAGGGGGACGACGAAGACGAGGACGAGGAGGACGAGGAGGATGAGGATGGCGAAGAGGTGAGATTTCGATGGTGGCTTTCACCTCATCGTGCTCAGCGATTTTTACATGAAGATCATGACTGAGGAGCAGAAGATGGAGGAGGGCAAGCGAATGTTTTCTATATTTGCGGCCCGCATGTTCGAGCAACGCGTTCTTCAATCGTACCGTGAAAAGGTCGCGCAGGAACGTCAGCAACAGTTACTCCGTGAGCTCGAGGACGAAGACAAGCTCACCAAGGAGCGCGAGGCCAAGAAACAGACCCAAAACCAGAAGAAAAAAGACAAGAAAAAGTACGTTGACCCTACTTTGTTTCGCGCACGCTCTCCAACCATGTTTTTAGGCTACAGAAACAAGCCAAGGAAGAAGAGCGAGCAGCCAAGGCTGCAGAGAAAGCGGCTGAGGAAGCAGCTCTGAAGGCCAGGCAACAAGCCCACGAGGAGGAGTTGCGCAAGAAAAAGGAGGAAGAAAAGGCTAGGCGCGAAGCTGCTCGCAAGGCTGCTGAAGAGGAGAAGCAACGCAAAGACGAAGAGCGTCGCAAGCGCCTCGCTGAGGAGAGAGAGCGCGAGGCTGAACGAGAACGGAAGCGCAAAGAGAAGGAAGAAAAATTGAGGCAGGAAAGACGTGAAAGGGAGGAGAAGGAGCGTAAAGTTAGAGAAGAACGAGAGGCTAAAGTGGCCGCTGAGAAAGCAGCGCGGGAGGCTGCTAAGAAGGAACAGCAAGAGAAGGAGGAGCGAGAGAAGAAGTTGGCCAAGGAACGAGAGGAGAAGGTTGAAAAAGAACGTGTTGCACAACAGCAACGCGCCACAGCGAAAAGCATTCGCCAACCTACTTCTCCTCGCGCCTCGGGTTCCGCCCAACGTTCACAGAGCACTAATGGTTCGAAGAAGATACTGAGCAAGCCCGCGGCCACACCTACCATTACTTCCACTCCCAATCGCGCAACACCACAACGACCCTCGATCTCTACGTCTCAGCCTGCTACTCCTGTTGCCCCTTCTGTTCCGAATCCCTTTCCACCTCCCGTGGTCCCCTTGTATCCTCCAGCTCCGGGGATGGTCCCACCATCGGCGACGCTCCCTCCGTACGTGCCGCCTCCCCCATTCGGAGTCTTTGGACCTGGACCTTCAATCTCTCAAGGCCCTCCTCCCTCACTGGCTCCATCTACTCTCCCGAGAGCCTTTGGATCACCTTCGCCGTTCGACCCACCTTTTAGCCGTGGTCTTCCTCAACCCGCGCCAATAGGGCCTCCTCCGAAAGCGGTCCCGAACCCTGTCGCTTCCCCGACATTAATTCATGCCGGCCCCTCCAGGAAGGCCTCATTGCCGGAGCCCGGTCCCGGTCCTGTTGCGAGGCCGATCTCGATTGCTCCGATCGCGCCACCAGCGCCTATAGCTCCCATTGCGCGACCCACGACCGGTGAGACGTCGGGTTCTGGTTCCGGATCTCCCGTCCGGCGCTCTCCGAGTCCAAAGGGCGTGTTGGGATCGTCTGCCCTCGCAGCAGATGACGACGAAGTTGTCCCACCGCCTGGCAGGCGCACAGTGCCTAGTGCCGTCGGTCAATCTTGGGGTGCAACAACCAGTCCCCGTTCTGGCGCTGATCCCCGACCACCCTGGGGTCCTCCTGCGCCTTTACCTGGCTTCGGCTCGCCACGGCCTCCCCCCATGAGCGGTTCGCTGTGGGGAAACATGAGTCCCGAACCACCATGGCAATCAACCGCGGGCTTTTTCCCAAACGCCTTTGTTAATCCCGTTAATTCCTCTCCTCCCCCTCACGCTGGCAACTGAGATTGCCACGTTCGGCGTAGTAGTTAACATCTTAGTAACCCCTATTCCGCGTGTCTTCACTCCAGACGTTTTCCGACATCCACGCACGACCGGTTGACGCTTTTACCTCACGTTCTGCTTCATCTGCAATATCCCGTCCAGTCGGTCGGTATTTTCGAAGGTTTAACAAAGCACAAATACATCATAAAGATTTGAAAAATCTCCCTAGCATTGAGTGACCGAGTCCGAGAAGTATGATGATAAGTTACATTTTTATTTCTCCCCTCCGCGAAAAAAGCTGGACAGGGGAGCTAATTTATATACCTAAAAGGAAGCTAGAGCAACTTGCTCGACGCGGCGGGCGCGATCCGACTACGTATCAACTTGATGACGTACAAGGGGAGCGCGCTGACCGCGACGATGAGGGCTACTTTCCATGCGAAACGAGTAGACACCACGAATTCGAGGTCTAGTGAAGTGGGCCAGTTAAGCATGCGAGACAGGGTCTCGAAAAACGACGCACCAAAGTATTCCGGCAAGAAAGCCATGCTCACGACGTAGATGATCAACGTGACTACTTCAGAGATGACCATGTAGGTGTGCCTGTCGGTGAGGTGAGAACCGTCCGCGATCAACAAGCGTACACACAAGGCAAATGAAAGAAGGAAGCGTACCAGGTCGTGATCTCCAAGGCAACCATGATCAACTCGTTCAAGATGAGCGAGGTGAACGAGATGGAGACAATGTTCAAAAACTCATTCTCGAAAAGCAGGAGCGACATGATCATGATGGCCGCGCCTGTATGCGTCGCGATAACGTCAACGGGATGGTACGACAGATTGCGGGGATAGACGGACCTTGGTATACACTGATCATCAACCATTGGAAGAAAGTCTTGTAGGAAAGCGCTCGGCCCTTTTGGGAAGTGGGTGAGGATCCATCGTGTCTTGGTGGTCGCGATACGCACCTTTGTGAGCTCCTTGTACAACTCGGGGTATATCAACGCCAAATCCTCGTTCACGTCCGTGTCCAACACCAGCGAAAACACGGGCGCCATCGTATAAAGAGTGGCGTAACCAATCATGAGCCACCCTTGGTATAATGCAATCGGTGCAAAGTAAAAGATGGCTGAGAATACGGCTTGCATCACCGAGATGATGAGACCGCGGTGGATAACGAATTGTGCTAATTTTGCAGAACGACGGTACGAGTTGCGGCCATGCCACATGAGGAGTTTGGTGAGGTGACTGAATTGAGTGACGGAAAAGTCGGCTGCGAGAGAGGCCTGTTTGCCTTCCTTGCCCACAATTCCAACCCCTAGACAAATATCGGAGTAGGTGGGTTTTCGAAAAGAGAGCGTTTGTACGGTGGACTCACCGACGTCTGCGGCCTGTATCATGCTCACGTCGTTCCCACCATCGCCAATGCAACACACTCGTTTCCTGGTGTACTGACGAATGAGACGCGCCACGTCGGCCTTTTGTGTAGGGGAGCAGCGGCAGGCAACGACAGCAGATAGCTTCGTAGTTATTTCAATGAATTCATTCTTGTACAAGTTCAGACAAAGCTATTGCAACCAATTTCAGACAAGTCAAAGGACGGAGGGAATCCGATCGTACTTGTAAGGATTCGCCATCAATGACGAGACAGCAGTCGAGTTTCGATTGCAGGAACTCTAGCTGGTCACGAACCTGTTCCGATGTTTTCACTGACGGTACCGCTCAGTACCAAAGTTTAGGCAGGAAACAAAGATCAGCTCACATTTCGCGACTTCATGAATATACTGATTCCTTGCGACAAGTTTAGTCGAAATGGCGATACACCTCGCCGTCTCAATCTTGTCGCCCGTCAGCATCCAAATCTTGATTCCGGCGTTCCTCAACAACTCTAGCGACGACTTGACTTCATCTTGGAGCTTATCTTCGACGCCTGTCAGACCTAGCAGTTCCAGATCCCTCTCCAAGTATTCCGAGATGACAGCTGCCATTGCTTCATTCCTTCCCTCAGTCTTGACGCTCGCTTCGTGATGTCGTTGTTTGAACGCTGCGTAGTGTTGTGAGGATAACCGCTTCCTACCGACGACTAACGTCCTTAGACCCTCTCTTGCCATGTTTCCTGTTTCCTCCTCAAGCCAGTCATTCTTTTGTACGATCCTTGCCATGACCACATCCGCCCCCTTTTGCAAAAACATAATATCGCTAGTATGAGTCTCGCGCACGACGATGCTCATACGTTTTGATTCGGAGGTGAATGGAAAAAGCTCAAGGATATCGTAATGGAGCGAAGAACCTGTGGGGGTTTGTATGGTGATCGAAGCACGGTCACGCGCAACAAGTGTCAGGCCAACCGATTCTGTCCACTTGACAATAGCAACTTCGTCAGGGGAAGAGGCTTGGTAAGTGATGGTTCCGTCGTCGTTCGTTACGGGGGTTACCTAAGCAGAGAAGGTTCGACGAGGACGTAGGTGGGCGAATGACAATACGTACATTGTGACACAAGGCGAGACTGAGAACGACATCTCGCAACCTAGAAGATATATCTCTGCGACCGCGAGAAGCAAGCTGTGCGCCCGTTGCAATCGACCCAGACTTGGCACCTTACAGGTCCATGGCCCTCAGGATACATCCCAAACGACAAGAAAATAACATACCTTGTTCGGCTCCAAATGCCATAGCAAGTTGATGCGCGACTTCGTCCATCGAGTCAAACCCATATGATATCGTACCCATATGTAGTTTTTTCATCTCCATTTCTAGTGCAATCTCAATCAATTATGCTAGCATGTACGCAATGATAAGAAACACCAACCGTTTTGCGTGAGCGTTCCAGTTTTGTCACTCAAAAGATATTCGATCCTTCCAAGTTCTTCCGGAAGTGTGCTGGTACGGACGATCGTGCCTGAAATCTCGCTGTCTGCCATGATTTGTTGTGCGTACACTGTTTTACCCATGTCAAGATTGACACGAAGGCTTTTGAAAGAAATTAGTGTCAAGCGATATCAGGAGAAAAGAGGGAGACGTAAAGGGGTGTAGTAAACAAGTCGGAAACGCACCTGATGGGAATGATGGACGAGAAGAGAATCAAGAATCTAAACACATATATATACCAAAGACCTCGAAATCCGTTCAAGGCTACGAGCACCACAGAGAGTGCAAACGTGACCGTACAAAGGATCTAAAAAAAGAGGACCGTTAGCGTAGTTCTCCTGAATAGCATATCAGCAAAGAAAAGCTGACACAAACATAGTATATGACACATCAAGGCGAAACTTACCTTAGCAAGTCTGTTGATCTCCAAATCTAACAACCCAACCTTTGTCGCCGGATGGCTTGTATTCATAACCGCCCTCGTCTCGCTTCCTGTATAAACCACGAATCCAACGGCAGACCCCGCCGCCAGTACAGTGTTGGCCCACAGTACATTCTCTGCCGAAAGGGCTTCCACGGTCGGCGGTGAACTCCCATCAGTACAGCTTGAATCAGTCCTCCCGTGGACCGTAATGGTACCGACGAAGTTGTGAATATCCTTGATCGGTGCACCAGCATAGACCTCTCCATCGAGCAGCATAACCCCTCGTTCACCCCCTTTCAAGTTTTGCGTGACGCTGACGGCGACGCGGGCTTTCCAGTCTGTCTCACCATCGAGCTGATCCGTACGTATAAAACATGTGCCAGAAGGATCGGATGTCCGGAGTAGAATCATATCGGCGGGCACACGATCGTTCTTCTCGAGGAGTACGAGATCGCCAACTTTGAGCGACGATGAGGGTACGGAACGCGTGTGTGGGCCGGAATCCGGTTCAAGCTGCGAATGTTCCTGGAGTTCGGGATCGGCGACGTCGAACAGGGCCACAGACTCAGGCGAACGAAAACCCGTGCGTCTGTGAACGGCCGAAGGGGGAACCAGTATCAGGTATTTCTGAGAATTGGCCTCACGATCTCGAAGATTGCGTTTGTAGTCGTCGTAGGCTTCTTTCCCCATCGTGACACATAGAACGAATGCCAGCGGTGCAACGTACGTGATTATGAAACCTGGATGTCATTAGAATTCGAGGGACGTATGGAGGGAACGGTTGGTGTGCATACCAATCTTGAGTGCAGGAATGAACTGCGAAAGAGCAACGAGCAGGAAATAAAGGTTGAAAAAGAATTTGAACTGTTCGTATAGAACAACCGGGAAGAAGGTGAATATATTGTACTTCTGGTTGCGAACGATGTTGGGAGGGAAATTGGACTGAAATTTCTCTGTCAAAAACAACAGAACAGTCATATATGGCCATCGGGAAATCAAGTAAATAGAGAAACCAGCTACCTACCTGGGGGTCTGAACGGGATGGTCCGTGACTTGTCTTGCCTACCCTTGCTCCCCGCTCTACTGTGGGATCCCTCTAGACGCTTCAGTCTCGTCGAGCCCTGTCCCTCGCTACCAATATCACCCTCGTCGTCGCCGTCGGGATCGCCAACCGCACCTTCTTCGATGTGTTCCAATAAAAGCCTGGCCTCTTCATCCGACTCATCCGCATACTGCTCTCGCAGCCTTCCCTTGCCCTTGGCCGAGCGTCCGCTCCCATGAGTCGTGCTCTTCGCCGCAGCGCTCCTTTGATGCATGTTGGTCCTCCCTGACGTTCGGTCGTCGCCTCCTTGTGAATCGGAATAGTGCTGGTCGACAAGAGGAGTGTAAGCGGCACGTGTTATTGACTTGGGTGCGATGGCGTGAAGAGGAATGTCAGGGTTGGACATGTAACAATTTGGCAGTTTCTATTCGTAATTGTACCGCCTTTGCGATCCGTTAGACGCTCGTCGTTGATGAACAAGGAAAAAATGTCCTTCGATTCGAGGGCAAGGTCGAGTCTGAGGTAACTTCACTGCTCCGCGACACGCGTTTTGCCGGTGAATTCGCGCCGACTTGTACTCGAGCTGTGTCACAGCATTCCTTCGTGGTGCAACTCAAAGTCACATTAGATAAACTCCCAATCCACACCACTGTAAGCTGCTGACAGCAGGACCAGGGACGCTGGCTTTGTAGCCACTCGCTTATCCATACGGGGCTCCATTGGAGTTAACATCCGCATCAGCAGACCAGAACTAACGCTGAATGGCCATAGTGGACCCGGGGAGTAATCAATTCTTTCCCCCGGTACCCATGCCAAGGCGCTGGCGATGTGAACGCGAACAGTGGCAAGATACGGTACAGGACCTATGCCAGTGACTTGTGATCATGGACATCTTTCGGTCGAGGCTTAACCTTACTCGTCACGGAACTTGCTCCAAGTCAGATGGCATGTGAATGGGCCTCCGTGCGAATTGACCGGGCCTGCAGAATATAAAATGGGAGGGATACGACGCTATGAATCGATCAAGGGAGCAACGCCTCCTATTTTTCGACACCACGTCACCGAACTTCTCATGTTTGAAAACCTCGAGCCATTCCGGCGAGAGCCAAGCGTTTGCAAACCAGCATGTCGGCTTGTCATGACCGCCAAAGGACCGCACAAGTGAGCTCCAATCTGTCAAGTGACTCGAAGGCCACTTATCTATGCACATCCTAGACCACATTGCTCCGGAACACGGATCGAGGACGCAAGCAAGGGGAATATCATATGCGGTACGTCGCATTCGTACTCTACGTTTGGAAGGCTCCATAACCCAACCATCCACAGACTGGGACAACTATGAAGCGCATGAGGCCGTCCTTAAAGGCCTTTTACTCTTGAAAGAGACCGTTATTAGCTGAGAAATCACAGACTTACCATGCTATTCTCACTAGCAACCCTAAGACCGCCCTCCTACAGCACGTCACGGAGGTTTCCTTACTGGGATTGAAGGCACCCGAGAATCGCGATGCCGTGGTTGAGTTGTCGACTAGGGTCTCAGGGAGGGCCGGGGATATGTTTGTGTTCTGAGTAACACACAGGGATGATCAGAAGTGTATGGCGTTCTGCGGGATGGGAGTCTGTAGGGGTAAGCCAATGGTGTGCGATGACCCTCAACAGGAAAACTTGACACGTCGTTCTCGTAGGCTCACAGGGAGGCCGTTTCGAAGCCAGAAGCGGCCGCAACACTCGAGACGCTGTGGTCTCCCACCGAAAGGGAACAGAACTACCACACTCATTTGTTCCGGGTCTTCCGAGCGAAGTAAATCATTTCAAGAAGGCAGACGGTATATGTCTTGAACGAGTATGTATCCCAAGGTTTGTATCTGTTCCCGCGGACAGGCCAGCAGGCAAAGATCTTGCAGTTTTGGAATGCAAGATCATGTATGGTGATTTTAAAAAGACATTCTACGCGACCGTAACTGTGATTAGGGTGGAACATGTATGACTCATGGGACTCACGCTATTGCATTGCCCGCCTTTCTTTGGCATAACAGTAGGGATCGGTTCAAAGGTATACCTATCTCACCTAACCCCTTTGATCCTTTGCGACACCGCCGCTCCGTCCTCGTGGCATCTCTGCTGAAGTGTGTGCGATGGCCCTGCTTTTTCCGGAGTCTGGACCTGCCTAGTGGACGGAATTCTCATCGCCATCGTGTTGTTTTGCCGAAATACCCGTACTCCCGTGGTGACCAAGTGGTAACGGGCACGAGGGCCGAGGGTAATATGCGATCCGATGGATTCCAATGAGGAGATTGTGCCATTCTGAGTAGACATCCACATCCCTTTTTTTTGCCGCTCGGAAATGGATCGCAGATTGCTCGGCGGGACGCCAAAGGATAGTGAGTCAGTGCGTACGACAAATGAAAGTACGATACTGATGAAAAGGCGAGAGTTCAACGGTAGTAGTCCCATGTCTCATGACACTGAGAGAGCGGAAAGAAGACCGGTCCAAGGCCGAGGGCCTCAAGGACATCAAAAGATCGGTAGCGTGGCCCGAGTCGAGCGCAGGCACTTCCGCCGTCGCCAATCAGCAGGGACCATACTCAAAATCGAGGGGAGATGTACCATAGATCACTCAGTCGCGTTCATCATGGAGGGAAAACAAATTTTGAGTGGAGGATAGGAAGGCAAGTCCGACAATGGCGATCGGAAGCTGCCAAGGAAGCTGAAGCGCCAGTGGATGTGGGGGGGGGGGGGGAAGTCAACAACATTGCCGTCCTGAGAGATGGAAAATGGATTGCAGACGGACCAGTGAGTCAGGGAGACGCCTCGGTGTAGAGCCTAGAGAGCCACGAGCGGGCGGGCGAGATGAAAGGGCACGCATGCAGTGGACATCTCTGCGGAT
>JBBPLQ010000567.1:0-18711 GCA_038089855.1 Royoungia palumana
TCAATCTGTTCTAGTCTGTCCCAATCTGGAGTTAGCATAGGACAGACTACATTGTTTTGTCCAGAGCTAGCCAGTTGGGAACATAGATGGGAGAGCTGGAGGACTGTCCAGTATGGTCTAGTCTGGATAGTGCTGGACAGCCAAAGGCTGGTTTGCTGATGATCCCATCTTCCACTCGGTCTTCATTCCATCCCAACCTCCATAAAGTCAGACAGAAATCACTTCATAATCCTTCACTGGCCATGCTGTCCCAAGGACAAAGCCATGCCAGTGATTTGGGCCTTCTGAACTTCATGGCAAAGAGGCCAGAAATGGCCTTGATCTGTGGGGAGCCACACTCTATGACTTTTACCATGTTCAGTGGCAGAATTAGCACATACTCAACTGTATCCATCTATCGACCATCTCAACAGGGAGCAAACTCTCAAAGGGTATGAAGTCATTTGGTGAACTTGACTATGCTGCAGACCAGATTTCCTTTGCAACTTGTGAGCCACTGGCAGATCCAGTCGAGATCCCAGCATGGGATCCAGCTCAGGCTATTGTGACATACGAGCATCGCATTTTTGCGTGCCTCGGCACCGCCAATGAGAACCCTGGTCCTTAAAGCAGATCTGATGTTGATACTCAGACCTCTGAGCAAGCCGAGGCACAGAACATGAGTGGTACCAAAGTGACCAAGGATTTAGTCTCAGAAGAAACCAGTTCAGAGCAGATGCTGCTAGATGGTTCCATCGAGTCCGCATTTCACCCCAGTCATTACCCTCCACCATGGCCTTTGGTACCATTTGAGAGTCCATCTCCGTACACTCTTGGTAGCAAAGAATACCGGTCCACCTTCCAAAGAAGCTGTATGTGCATGTCCGTGAAGGCTCGTTCACATCACCTGGTATAACCCTGGCACCCATAAAGGTAAAGACCATTCATGGGGATCAAAGAGTGACCACATACGGACGTATACCTTCTGGCTTCTGCCCGACTCGCGAGATACGGCAGAAGCCTCAGCCAAAGCAGCTGCTGAAGCTGAAGACGAAGCACTCAAGACCCCTGAAACGATAGCCCTCACTCCCTGAAAAACAGAGGGTCCTACTGAACAGCCTGCAATCCGTGCTTTTGTTCTCAAAGCAGCCTCGCAAACCAACCGAGGTACCTGAAGCCCATGTATACCTTTTCCCCAAAGGTTGGCTCGGATCTGGAAACCATTCCATCGTGTACGAGGCTGAGTTGGAACTTCCAGGACCACACGACCTGTTTTGTGAGCCCACCTCCTGCCAGACTTGGGTGAGCAAACTGATCCACTTGGAAGTCGATCGACTGAAGGAATCTGGCGAGTGGAAACGACTGCTGGAGCAGAATGGTAGATTGCACTGAGCGACTTCAAGGATTCTAGATTTGTCCGGTGGTACAGGATCGCGAATAGAGCCACCTGCAATAAACTGTTAGGATTCAGCTTTGACTACTTGGGGAGCTTATCAGAGAGATGTGTTGAGTCGACCGTTGACACGAGGATTCCTGCACATCACCTGAGACCTCTTATTCAGTCCCGCACCGGACCTCATGTTCCGAGTCGCCGGTGAGGCCGCCGAAACCGTCAGCTGTCCTATTCTTGGACAGAGGTGCACCGGAGGGAACGCCGAACCAGTCACAGGTTGCCGGTCGAACCGATGGATCCAGCTGTGCGCCTCACCCGGTCCGATCCCGGCGCTTGTAAAGGTGGATATGACATCCATGGTACGGTCGGCGCCGTGATGTTGGACGTACGAGGGTGTACCGGAATGCTATCTCGACGATAGCACGTCGCATGCAATATCTCGATGAACCTCTGGAAGTAGCGCAATACATAATCGACGCCCTCTTGGAAGACGGTGCTTTGGGTGGTATGCTCATCTTGGGCGGATTTTCCTGTGGGCTCAAATCGAAACTGGTTGGGGTAGCCGCACTTCCGATCGACGAGGGTATGTCCGTGATGAACTGGTGATTTCAAATACGAATTCCCGAATGACTCGGCAGCCACACTGTTGCTCTGATTATGCCAGAGTCCCCCGTTGTTTAGTCCATTCCCAAAAGACATATATATCACGATGCCTGTCGTGCAGTTTGAAGAACAGCGCGTGCCAGATGAATGTATTCTCCCGCCGTCTCGTCCTCTCCGTTCCGATCCCGTTTTTCCCAGTGCATAATGCTGCTGTCGATGAGCGACAGCGCCTCCTCTGCCGAGTGTTCGTCGACCCAGCGTACGTACTCGGTTTCTTGCCAACCATGGAGCGTGTGTGGCAGTGGCAACGGCGATCGGACGAGAATATGGTGAAGAACGACGAGCGGTGTGAGTCCAGCAGTACGTTCAGGCGATGCCAAGAGCCCATTCTCGAGGAATAGCAAAGGTCTACAAAATCATCGCGATGAATGCAACAAAACACCCTCGAATGGGAAAGAACCCACCGCATTGCTCTCAGTGCCTTGTACTCTTCGCCGATGTTCTCCGAGAGACTCGCGTTCCGTTTACTTTGTGACCCGGACTCCGCCAAAAACGTGTTGAGAGAAAATTCGAGCTCTGTCATGTCCGTCGTCAGCTGAAGCTTACCACTCTCGCCCAGCGGTTTTGCGATCGACGCATGTAACACGAAGATTCGTATAACATACTTGACGATGAGAGGTACCCTGTCATCCCAATCCAGCAGAGGTTTAGCCACCGTAGTCCTTTTGCGGGATTTGGCTGAGAGACTCACCAAGGTCGTACAATCTCTGGCGCAAAGTTGCTCAAGATTCCCGTCTTGACAAAAGTGAGCTTGTCGACGAGGTCCTTCATATATAGACTGGTTGCGGACATGCCCGACATAGGATCAATTGTCTTTTTCAAGTCGATCCTGTGAAGCCGCGACACGATCCCAGCAAGTTCTTTTTTGATGGCACCTAGCAAGGGATCCACGATGTGATCGTATCTGCTCCGGATTTTCTGACGATGCACATAAATAGGGAGATAGTCCCATGGACGGTTTACGTACGGTGATGCCAGGCACGATGATGGTGGATACATTTTCCGCATGCTCTTCCATCAACTTGTCTAATTTTGTCCAGCAGTGGTATAGACAAGTAGCAACCTGTCCGTTCAGCAATAGTTGTGGCGTGGCCAGAGGACCCAACAGTGAGACAGCGGAACGGTCTGATACGATCTGCGATCAAACGCCCTGAGCAACACCACGAGGACAGCCTCTCAAGCTCTCACCAATCCGTCGGCCTTGGTAGCTACGTTGTCAAGACTTGTCGCTGCGTTCTTGGCTACTGCTCGCACCAACAGAGGATCGAAGCGTGCCGAATCGAGCTCGTTGGTGACGACGCGCACGATATTATTGCCTTCATTGGCACCAGGAGGCACGCGAGAACCGCCCGAGAAGGCTTGAGCGACGGCCTCGTTCATCCGTGTAGACGAACGAGAGACATAGAGAGCTTCAAACACTGACAGTGCCCGAAGTATGAGGATCGTTTCTGGACTTGATGTGGCTGTCGGCAACGTTACAAAGATGATGTAAGGGACTCACGATTGATAAGATGGAGTGTACACGGTGTCGGTGTGCACAGCAATGCTCGCAAAGAACTCGTGGAAGAGTCGCAGCAGCCTTGGATAACCAGAGGTCAACGTTTGCTGTAGAAAACTTGATCCTATGCCCATCGTCAGCGCCTCTCGACAACGCTAAGTGTCACCAACCCTTGGCAGCGTCGCGTGCGTACTTTTCCAAAGACTTGCCCAGCGACGCCCAAAAGATGGCACTTGGCTTGTTATCGATCACCTAGCGTTCCATTATTGACTACCGAGACGCCAGGGGGATCAAAACCGACCTTGAGAGCCTCGTCGAGGAATGATATTCCACTGAGTGGATCCTTTTTGAGGTTAAGTACTTTCTCGAGGGTGTACACCTGGACGTAACGCTTGAGTTTCCAGAAAACCATGACCGTGAAAAAAAAAATCCCACCTTGATACAACATCCCGACATTTCCCCTACAAGCGATTCCAGTCTGTTCCACAACGCAGCTACGAATTGGGGGGCAGTAACGTTCGTCGGCTCCGTTCGCACTCGGGATTTGTAGAGCAGTCCTTGCGATGCTTGTGGAGGTTCTACAAACATATCACCTTTAGAACAAAGGATACCTGCGCCCGAGTGAGCCCACCTTTGGCCACGATCTCCTTTGATATCCGAGAGAGATCAAAGGTGTTTTTGATGCGTTCTTCTACAGCCTCGCTCAAATCACGCACGAGACCTTCCACCAGCGAAGGCAATGTGCGTAAATTATAAGCCGTTTGCAGTGAAGATGCCAGCAATGATTGATTCTACCGATGCCCTCATCAATATCCATGTACGAACACATCATATTTTGTTGCGAACATACCAACGAGGCGAGCCCCTGGAGTACCATCGCTTCCATCTCACCCTGAACCTTCTTCCGCGCATCTGTGATAAACGATATGTACGACGCCCCCGCATTCACGGAACGCAGCGGGATACTATTGGCATGTGTTGGCAACGGCATCTCGCCGTCCGGCTGCGTACGCATGTCCATACCCTCCTCGTCGGGACTGTCGAGCAACGCACCTGCCACGCCCGTCATACAGAGCACGCACCTAGAAAAAAGGAGCACACGCACCCAGTTCTGCGATGCTCAACGCAGCCTTGGCGATCGTACGTTCCTTGTCTTCTCGATGGTCCCCCATCGAGTGCGTCCCTGTGCTCTCGTACCCGGCCAACTCGCTCATCTGCGCCTCGAGGCGCTTCGTAAGCACGGCGAAGCGCGCCGTTCGGCGCAGGGCATCGTTGGCTTGTTGGATTCGTTGGAGACGCACGACGTTGGTTTGCAGCGCGTGGTACGGCAACCGAATTTTCTGGCGCAGCCTGTGTATGTCGCTGGTTGACGACGGAGAACGAGACGGGACGAGGGGGAGACGCACTTGTCGATCGACGATTCGAGGTCGTCGAGACCACGTCGGACAGACGCCAGCGATCCCGACAGTTTGCTTGCGTTGGACGCGTGCTGTAACAGGTCCTCGTGGTGGGCTGTGACCTGTGACTACTTGAGTACCGGTCGGGGACGCGGCGATGGAACGCACCAGCGTCTTGATCTGCTTGCTCACATCGTCGATCCCGATATCAAGCTTGGATATCGCAACAGAAATATCTTCCTTGGCAGGTTCTGGAATCGAAAGCGAAGACTTTGGTTTCGCCTGAGACGAGGAGGACGGAGGGTATGCTTCGCCGGCAAGCACGGCGTTGGCATATGCATTGGGGTCAAAGTCTGCAATGGCAAAGACGGCATAATCTGACACGGCGCATCAGTGAGCGGTCGAAAAACATCGAGCACGACGACCACCTGCCATGTTATCGCAGACACCGACACAGCTGTGGCGGTGCAGTTACATTGTCATTTAGTCACGTGATGTGTCACACCGCGTCCGTGACAAGTCGCGTCGCGTCCATCAACCCACCAATCAGCGCTCGTTCGGATCCAACCAATCTGAGAAAAAGTAATTCCAAGAAAGTACGCGACGGTAACACCTCCTACACCTTCCACGATATGTACAAATCATCCACGGATCTATCACATAACAAAACAAGTAAAGCAAAGCGACAGTAGTATGAGAGACTGCTTCCGATAGTACAGAAAAAGAGAAAGATGAATGGAGGAAGAACATGAGTCATACGACCCACTGATAGTACAATCTCCACTCTACGTCCACATGCGTGTTCGCAGCCCCACAGCGATCCTCGTACAGCTTCAAATATTGAGAGAGAAAACGTGGTTCTTTTCAATGCGATTGGTGGTATGATGATAACTCCAAATGCTGATGCCAATACCGATACCGATGCTGGAATTCGTGGTAAAACTTGTCAGGGTGGCCATTCAGCGCCTTCGGGCCTTAGCCCTCGATCGTGCCTTTGGCCGCGCCTGCACGGTCATGTTCGTCTTTGCGTCGTCAGTGACGGTATCTATCTTAGACTTGGTCGTCGATCGTGATCGGGAACTAGGTTTGGCTCGCGGACAGGCAGTTCGAGCGCGCTTGGCGGCAGGACCCTCCGCGTCGTCCTCTTCTGCGTCTTCCTCGTCGACTACCTCCTCCACCGTCTTGGATGCCTTGGATTTCGTCGCACCCTCATCGCACAGGCTGACTGCAGTGCTTGATCCTGATTCCCCTCCTCCGACGGACTCGGGGGTCACCGCGGACGATTCGCGGGATGATGTCTGTGCCTGGAACAGGCCACAAGCCCGTACGGATGGTGTCAGAGTGGATGCGACAGAAGCAGGCGATCCAGAGCTGGTCGCTTTAGCCTTGCGATCTCGTTGGCGCAAGCTTTTGCGTAGCTCCGGCGCATCGTCCACGTCCAGCGTGCCAAGCTGAACAGCGACATCTCCTGCACTGCTAGAGATCACTGCTCCTGGAGATTCGATCCGCTCACGCTTGGCGGCTTTGGTGAGTGTGGGAGGAACGTTTGACGCAAGCAACAAGGCCGCCTCGGTAGCATCTGGCACTCCGGACGGATCGCCTTGTTTATTCGCTTCATCTGCAGGCTGTCCAGTTGGGTCAGACCTGGCTGGAGCCTCCTTTGAACGGGAAGTCGTCGATCTGCGGGTCTTGGCACGCTTGCGGGGTGGAGGAGTGACTCTCTCTTCCTCGTCTGCGGTTTCGTCACCGCATGCGCCGCTTGTTGCGGATGCGAGAATGGCAAGTGGTTTGCGCTTTCGAAGGTTCATGCGGGTCTCTGGTTCGGCGGGGGTATACGCCGCGTACCAAGGAAGGGATGTCAGCGCGTGGGCATAAGCAGATTGCACGCTGCTAAGGATCCAGAGGTTCTCTGGAATGGCAATCCATCCAATCGGAGAAAGAATAGGTGTAGGAGTAGTATCTTGGAAACGAAAGTCAGTACGGCGCACGAAAGCCCAGCACATGACTGGGATGGAACATTTCGGGAGCGAGTGGGAGGACACCCACCCAAAACAGACTGTATCATGTGTGCGGTGGCTTTCTTCTGTTCTTTATTCCAGAAGGCCCAGTGGGCTGGATGGAGAGGACGGTAGAACACGGAGAGGGCTACAAGCGCCAAAACCCGCTTGTCTGAGGGCCATGGAGGACACTCGGGTGGAGCGATGGTAGCAGCATCGAGGAATTCTCTGACGGAGGGGAGTTTGGCAGTGAGGACGCCGTCTGCGAGGACGCCAGGTGCCACCGGAGGCGCCAGGACGACGGAGGGGTACGACCGGGGTGGGGGAGGGGGAGTCTGGGAGAGGATGTGAAGCGGATCGTGACGCGGATATATGGGTTTGAGAGGGTGCACTGGCGGCGTAGCAGTCGAGATTTTGGGTGCGTCTTCGCGAATTGAGGAGATGGGGAATCTGGAGGTGGAGGGGGGGAAATCGTACTCGAGGGAGGGAGGGGGGTCACGAGGGGGAGGATAAGGGACTCGGGGCTGCAAGGGGGGCCGGAAAGAGTCTGTACGATGGACGGTGGAGATGCCAATCATGGCGGATGAGCACTGGGAGCTGGGGTATGTGGCGATTTAGCAAAGAGGTGGCAGGACGGTGCGATGGGGGGCAGACCTACGCGGGAAGCAGGGAGCAGTGTCGATGGTAGATATACGGCTTTCGGTCGGGCGGTGGTGGACGAGGAGGCACAAAGGAGCGTTGCGACGTCGAAGACTCCCAAGGCTCAAGTGCGCCGGTTTGCAAGTCGCGGCAAGGCAGGGCACGCTCTGTCCAATTCCCGATCCAGCACTCGCCAAATCCGGACACCTCTCTCCCAACACGTGGCTCTCATAAACCACCGGGCGAACAAAGACACAGCCAAAACACAGACCTCGCAGGTCCGTTAGCACGCCCGCACGCGCCCTCCTTTGTCTTCTTTGTCCTCGTCGCTCGCTCGCCCGTCGCCTCTTTCGCCGCGGAAGCGGAGGCGACTTGGATAATAATACCACCGAGCTAATTCCGGCGCTCGCTTAGCCTTCGACCATCTAATCTTATCGGCTATCCATGAAATCATGGAATCAGCCCGTATCATTGGTCCACAAACAGCCACTCCATATAACATCACAGATACAGATCAATTGCGTCGCGGCTCCAGCGTGGGCTCCACGGCCTCGCGGAGACATGGACGCGACTCAGATCACCCAAACGTCCTGCTCGAAACAGCCCGGATTTACCCACAACGTACTCGGCTAACTCACGCCACACACACCCATGGAAAATATCCCTGCATGCACGCACTTGGTCTCAGCCGACAACGATAGTACGACCGCTGGCACTCCACGTCGGATCACATGTCCGAAAATATCCGTCCGCATCTCATGATGCTCGACAATTTGGCGCCTCCCCTGCCCATGCCGGGTACGGCACCGCAGGCACCTGTGCCAGTCCAGCAAGCACCTCCCGCACTCGGCCGGTGTTGAAGTCCCTCGTCACTGGTGCGATAATTATGGCACGCATAACGAGCGAGGGGTCGATATTAGGTGGTGCTAGGTAGGCTGGAAGCATGGGGATGGGCAATTCCGACTGGCTCATGGCGGCAAGCGGAAACGTGGCCTATGAGATCGACTCTGCGTATCTAGAACAAACATCACTTACATCAGCCCGCTCGAGGTAGCCAACGACCCATACATAGCCTTTTCGCTCCAGTGCCCATCGTGGGTCAACGTTCAGACCCTTGGCTTTTGGCACGGACATAAGAACGCTGGCATCGATGCACAGTGTTACATCGACAAGCAGTGCGCTGGACGCGTCATGCAATAACACAAGTGCGGTTTCGGCATCGTATGTGAGCATCCTGTGTCAGGCGACCCTGTTTGCGGTGAGGCGTAGAGCAAATGTAATGCAAGTCACACCTTCCTGCAACACGCAATTTCCGTCCAACATCGTCTTCGCAGATACGATCTAACATCACGATCGTCGCATTGTCCACTTGTTGGGGCATCCTGTAGGTACGGTTCTACACAAACCGTCAGAACAGGATATAGAATTTGAAATACCAGATCAAATTTTACGTTCAGGGAATAGGAGTGTGATGCGTGGGGAAGCGAAGGTTCTGGTTCTGCGTTCTGGCCAATGGTCAGTGTTCGATTTACAGGATGGCATTGCCTTTCTGGGACATGTTGTTTTCCTGCAGCTTGCGATCCTAATATGTACAAACAATGTACAAACACAACTTGGCGCTCAACAAACATGCTTAGTTTCTTTCGTGTAAATAAACTAGGCACTACGTCATGTCGTCATCGTGTATCGCCGTACAATGATGGTTTGTCAACGCAGCCGCATCAAAAGACCACAGAGACGTGGCATGCGGTCATTATCGGTCATTCCCCATCATAATAACCAATAGACCATGCAGGGCGCACTTTCCCAACGAGCTTTGGATACTGAGCACCCCTTGCGATTGGACGTCCTATAGCCACGTCCCCCTTACGACGTTGCTCGAGTGTTCTGCGTTCTCTGACAGATCTAGAACTGCACAAGGACCTCGAAGCATCACTTTGGCACCCGCAAGTCTTGATTCCATATCGATCACGATCGCACTAAAAGGAGCAGCCCGGAACCACTCCGTCCGAATCTGCAGATCACATATACATTTTGCCGTACACTCCACTGGATCCAGGGTTCCGAGCATATGTTCGATTCCACGCGGATGGAACATCCAGACCACGCACGCTTGACGCCTAGACGAGCTTTGGAGGCCGTACCCCGTCTCATCAATTGAGAGGCGATGATCATGTTTCATCCGAGGTATGGCCAAACAGGTCCTTCCATCAATCGGACATCTTACGTGATCATGGCTATCAATAAATCGGGTCCCTACCCAAGATTCGCGAGAAAGGGCGAAAACGTCCTGTCCAAGGATTACATACGTGAGTTTCAAGTCCCACTGGGGCCTTCTTCGGATCCACAATCATCGACGAGGAGCATCCTTTTAGAAGATTGCTTGTGTGCGTGACGGTTCTAGGTCGGAACTTGGAAGACGCCGTGGATGAAGGCAGGTTATGGAAGGCGACATTTCTGTATAAGCCAAGTAATAAAATGGGATGCCGACCCTGTGGAGGGGCTATCCACCTTGTTCCGAACTGTACGAACCGGTTATGAGGAATTCTCCGAGGGGTGTCCTCGTAGCTTTATTCGCAGTTGGGTTTGTGACTAACGAACGTTCCGAACGAGCGACCGATAGTGTGTCAGCGGCCAGTGAAAGGGATATACGTCCGAAGACTGATGCATTGAAGCTTTGAAAGGGTGACGGGTCACACGTTAGATCGGGCCGCTGTATACGAAGTTGATTGTTGGCGGGTCCATGCTGTTGCAAGCCACAGCATACAAAATATTCTTATCAGACGTATGGCGCTTTTCTCGCGAATTCAAGGACACGAATTACCCGGCGCAGGATGATCTCACGAAGTGTACGGTGGTAAATCCATGGAGGTGGAACGGTGCTGATAGCTCGGCGATAGGGTTACTGAAGGGGAAAGCTTTGTGTGACCTCGATATATAATGCTTCAGATTAGGGTACTTCCCTGGCCCGTGGACCAGGGGACACACGTTCGTGTACTTGGCATACCCCGTGTGGTTCGCACAACCCCAGATGGTGAATTGGCGGGAGAACATGGACTTGGCGGTGGGCAGGAAAGGCTGTCGGTGGAAAAGATAAAGAGCTTGTGTTCGGTGGAAGGGGATTGCATGCCACTGCCACGCCACGGGCCATAAAGAGTAAGCTTTACATTACGGTTTGCAGACCTCGTGATCGGATAAGAATGACACCGGTCCCTTGGACTGTACGGCCGCGGTGAGACAGGAATAGCACATGAACTGCAGCTCGTGCAATCGGCGCTGTCAATGGGATCATTGAGAGGGAGACCGGTGGTCGTCGATGGCCCAATTTCGCTTAGATTGCGGTCGGAGTGGCGGTGAGGGCTGCGGTGCTTGGAGCATGGGCCAAGGGGGGGTGGGGGTATATGAAAGGATGGTTATTCTAGGGTGCTACCATGTGTCGACTTGAGCATGTGAGACCAGTACAGCCGTACCCTGCGTCGTCGGCGGGGGCATGGGGGTCGCGTCACGGGGGGGTGTCGTTACTGAAAGCGCTGTGACCGGCAAGGCACTCCCTGTTTAGCCAAATTCTGTATCCGTCTTAGCGGGTCCACACAACTCATCCAGCCATTGTTGCGCTGGCCACCGCCTTCTCTCTTCCCACTACTTTCATCATCATGTCCTCCCCATCCTCCTCCGCCCCCGCCCCTTCTTCTTTAAAACTAAAGAAACGGTTCGTTCGTTCCTCCTCGCCGTATTCTCACCCACCCTCATCCTATCGCTTACAGTAAATGGACGCGCGAGCAGCTCCTCAAGACTCTAGAGGTAGTCCTCGCTCTTTCGTTCATGTTTCCTCTCATCTCGTCCCTCCCAGATCTTGGGTCCTCTCACCACCCCGCTGCCACCGGACTTGCCTCCATCTCCCCCCTCCTCCCGGTCAAACTCCCCCGCTCCTCCATCCAAGCGTAAACTCGATCTTCCTCAGGATTCAGAACTCATAAAGCGTCAGCGCACCTCTAACCACCTAGATGCGCCATCACACCACAACCACCACTATCACCTCCCCCAGCCGCCTCCAGCCGCCCTCCATAGGTCTTCCAACGTCCCCCCTACCTTCAATCTGCGCTCCGAACCCTCAGAAGACGGTGAAGTTAGAGAGGATTTGGCTTCAATTCCTCCTCGTTCCACAGCCACCGCCGTACTACCCTCCTTCGTCCCTGTCCGTAGACCACGCCGCGGCAAGATTGCTCCCCTCGACTTTGACGCCATACACCAAAAATACCATCAAGCAGGTCGTCTACTCAAGTTCTCAGGCGACGCCCGTTTCTGGTCAACATACCCTTCTACCCACAAAGAATATCGTCCTTTATCTCTCCCTCCTCCTCCAAACTCCTCATACCACAAATTTGGTGCCCTCATCGCTCGCCTTGAACTCGTCGATGCCCTTGTCTGTTTCGCCTACTCACTATGGATCAAGGACTACAGCAAGAAACAGTGCTTCCTTAGCTCTTGGGTTACCATCGATGCTTTTCTGGGCTGGTGTAAAAATAAATGGACTACCGAGGATACTTTTGGCGAGCGCGAAAAAGCCCTCCTGGGCTTGATGTAAGCAGTTTCATTCCCTCTCCTGGATCGCTCACGCATGAGTTTCTCTTCCCTGAACAGCTGGATGATCGAGGGCTTCATCCGTGCACGCAAGTTTTATTATGCTGCCAAACAGGCAGACCCTGAGGTCGACCGCGCATGGGTCAAGATGAAGTCTGAGATGGCCGCACTAAGCCGGGAGGCGGAGAAAGCGGAGATGAACGGTTCTGCAGGGTCCGCGGGCCAGCTTTCTCTAAGTTCCCAAGCGACTCCTCAGATGCTTCCCTCTCCCGCGAGTATCGCCCCCGCCAACAGCGCCAATTCGACACCCATCACAAATAGCGCGGAGGGAACCCCCAATACCAGCAGTTCTAGCGCCACCCTCGTCGCCTCCCAGTCATCCAATCCACCACGTTCTACACCATCTGCTCAAGCTGCATTGCCAGCACACATCGTGGCTCACGTGCCTAACACCTCTAATGGGCGTGCGCCATCAGCAAACATGATTGCGGCCGCCGCAAAGGCAACGGCTACATTTGGTCCCACCCTCACGTTTAATCTCAAAGAGCAAGCGAATGGGATCGTTACGGCAGGCTATTGCATGGAGCATGCTCAAAAGTTCCTGACTCTCCCGATTTTGGCTCGCCATTATCCCACCACGTTCGCCCGTATGGTGGGAACGAGCCTCTCAGCGCACGAAGAACATGAACCAGATATAGAGGATGACGAGGGCGAGCTCTTCTGGCCAGGCCAGTGCGTCACTGGCGAAGGCCTAGGCTGGGTTTGTCTAATGGGCAAGGCCATGGTCAAAGAAATTGGCCGTGATTTTGGGTACATCGGCCTTGCCGGTGTCGTTCCCAAACCGGAGGCACCCTCTGGAGCGTCCCCAGCAGACTCTTTACGGCAATCCGTTCATCGGTGACACTGTAACCACACATGATTTCTTGTCGGCATTAACAACACGGAATTTGGAAGCATGAACAGATTTGCACAATCACGCAAGCTTTTGGAAGACATTATCAACTGGATTAGGGAGGGGGATTGAGAGGAAGGTTTCTTGGCTTACGGCTGACCGACAGGTATTTGCAGTCCCCGCTGTTAGCCTACAACGCATGGCCGGGCCGCCCGCCCCTTCCAATGCGAGTATAGAATCACCTCGATCAAGACAAGTACTCTAACGCATCGGGCGATCTTCATCGGATCTCCGGCGACGACGACGCCCACAGCCTCGAACAGCTGCGCGACGACCCGAGTCTCCCGCCCGGCCATTTTGTATTATTACTCATAATTGCCTCGGACCAAGCTTATTCCCTACGGTCGTGCAAGGACGCTCCCTGACACGAATTTTGTATCCCTTTACAGTGGTTTTCTTCCCTTGACTTGATTCGGTACACAGCATATCTTTGAACCATTTGCTCTTCCTGAACCGAACCCCCCCGTTATCGTTCACTCTCCGGCCCGAGCACCCATCTTCTTATTTATCCCGGATCTCTCCGTTTCTGGACCACGCATGGGTTGCATTACCCAGGCCCGAATCAAGCCAGACAGACACTAGGCTAATGGAGCTTGTCTGGTCCCTGCCTCGCGTTTCTTTCCGCTCCTCATTAAAGCGTGGAGTGCGAAACAAACGGGATGGCACCGTACATATGTGTACTTGATACTATATTTATCTCTCTGGGGCATAGCTACTACCATAGAGTTTTGCAGAACGCAGCAGCTCGATTTCAATTGGCCTAGTGGCGCAATGGGGATCGATCGGTGGCAATTTGTAATGAAACGTCCTCTTCTTCGCCAGCAACGACAATGGTGAGAAGTTCTGTTCGTTTGCAGTATTCGGTGTTATGATGGCGATGTCGGAGAGGGCATTGAAAGCCATGGAACCCGGTCAGCAGTTCGAATTCGATATTTCCATGTATGTACGGGCCGGCGAGCATCCCACGACATGTACCTGGCGCTTCGCGCTCTTCCCCTCCCTCGACGCGGCGCGAGCGGTTAAAGGACCCTGCATACCGTTAAAATCGTGGATTTACTTAGTTGGCAGACGCGCCCGCAAAGGCGATGGGCGGCGTCGAAAATAAGCATCCAAGGGGCGGGAACGACAAATAAAAATAAAAAAACCTTTTAACAAAAAAATAACTTGTATAAATTAAATAAGAGGCGGCCACGTATGAAACATGTCATTGCACAATACGGCCCACCGCCGCACACAGAAACCGAACGCCGGTGGAGGCGCTGCCACTAGGTCCCCCCGCCGGATCCGCACTATCTCTGATTCGATCTCTTGTTTTCCCTCGACGTCGTGCCCATGTGCCGTTGCGTCGGTCAGACGTACGTACGAACCGTACACGACTCTCCAAACTTGCGCCTTTTTTTTTTCGTTTTGACGCGTCGCCATGGGCCCCCTCGCCGGCACCGCATCCCGTATACGGTCACATAAACCATGACGACTTAGGGCCGCCATTTCCAGCAAGGTTTGGGCGCGTCCCTTGAAATCTTGGCGGACGTCGATGCGGGTGCCTCTCACGTTATGGGTCCAACGCGATGCGTACGGCGTTGATGACACATGGCTCTATTCGTGCGTCGTCTCTCTTTTATTTATTTATTTTTATTTCGTTCTTCATTGCGGACGGATCCGCGGACCAACCCGAACGAGGGTTCGTTTATCTTTCAAAGGGGGGGTAGACGGAGACGAACGTGTGCCGTTCCGAAAGCGACATGCGTTCGAAACGAGCGCGGGTGGGGGAGGAAACGTCACATTGAACGGACGACCCTCGCGTCGAGGTTTCACGGGTGCATTTGCGCGCACGTTGCAAAGCTATTGGTTAATCCTCGAGCTGGCTGGCGGCCGTCGGTTGCTACCTACTATTTGAACATCGACCGGGGTCGAGGTGACGTGAAACGAATCCGTCGTCGTACACTACGCATATGTTGCAATGTTGCATCTCCGTGAGAACACGCATGGCTGCCATTGCAAAGATCGATCCTAGACAGCTCGGGGACTTTGGAGCGGACGCTGCTCAAAAGGAATGTTGGACTTTTACGCTCCACATATTGAACGCCACTGACACGTCCAGTCCCAGTCTTGGTGTACACATTTGAACCAAATGGGCATAGCTTTCAACGTTCGTGCCGCGTGCCTTGCATGTGTGCATGCAACGACCGCCGCCGTTGAACAAATGAATTCATGGAAGACTCGGAAAATGCCTGGATCTCGTAGCCAATGCCCCGTTCGTCCGCCAAGAACCCGATTCAAAGCGAACATCTACATACGTCAACGAAGCAGGCTGCGCCCAGTGCGGATGCATGTTTGGAGTGCTTCGTCAATATCTTCCTAGATAAGAATGTACTTCTCATCCTTGCATGCATAGTCATCGAAAGTTACATGGATAAAAGTACGGTTGCATTTATGAAGGCTCAATGCGCTTGAAGACGGATGCAGGGATGAAGAAAGCAGTGATATAATAAAAGAAAAAGCCCATATATTGCATCCATACTTGTACCGTGAACCCCGCACAGGCATGGCCGTTTTTTCACCGGTTGGACTTGGCAACACGCTCGAGCTCATCCTTTTTCTGTTAAAGGCGAGTTACGTCAACACATATATGGTGACGTTCACCAAGACGTCCTTACCTTGATGGCATACGAGTTAGAGGAGCCCTTGGCGGCATTGATGAGTTCGTCTGCAAGACACTCGGCGATCGACTTCACATTGCGGAATGCCGACTCGCGGGTCTGTAAGATTTACTGTGAGAAGGATCGTCCACCTTCCAAACACATTACTTACGCCGATGGTAAGAAGGGCGATCGCTTGGTTCACTCTCCGCAGAGGGGATACATCGACGGCTTGACGACGGACGGTACCCTGCGAGCCGATACGAGTCGAGTCTTCCCGAGGACCCGTGTTGACGATGGCGTCGACGAGGACCTGGAACCCACGAAAAATGCGTTAACCAACGCACAGGATGTCACCCGGGCCACATCCCGTTGAGACCACACACCTGAATCGGGTTCTGGTCGGTGAGGAGGTGGATAATCTCGAACGCGTGCGCGACGATGCGCACGGCCATGAGCTTCTTGCCGTTGTTGCGACCTTTCATCATCAGACTGTTTGTAACCAAGTCGAAGATATCTCAGATCTTCCTCCTCTTTTCCGGTGATGTGACGCAATCCAAGGCATACCTGTCAACGAGACGTTCGACGATGGGCATTTGCGCCTTTTTGAATTGCTTCTTGGCATAACGGCCGGCAGTGTGGGGAAGGTAGACTGCGTGGCGAACTTGAATGTAATCGGTAAGCGAAATGTCCTTGACTTCAACTCTAGAGGTATGATCAGAGAAGGATTTCTCTGCAAGTATTTGTATGCGCACTCTTGGGTCTCCCATTTGCCGAACAGTTTGACATCCGAGCCGAGTCTTGAGACATCCCTAGGAAGTGTTTGAACGGCAGCCATTTTGCGATGTCTTGAGAGTCTTGAGGGTCAAGCGTGGATTCCGCTTTGGCGACGAGCTCAATGTTTGTCCCTGTGTTGGCAAGTGGTTACAGAATAAGGTTTGAAAGCCCCCCGGTAATCGCCAGGACTATACAGTTTTCCTTTTCGGGCATCCCCGTCTGTCTTTGCATAACCTTACGCACGCGCATTCAAAGAGGAATTCGAATTGCACCTGATAATACGAAAGACGATACGATAAGTTCTAGAGATGATATGTACCGTAAAAGTGAGCAAGTGAGTATATGTATAGTCCGTTAATTTCACATCGTGTTCAAGCATTCGCATGCCGATTTCTAATCCCAAACAGTTCCACAATATCTAAAGGCCTCGTGTGAGCGGCAAAAAGGATGATACCGCGGTCACTCACCCTGTAACCTTGCTTCCCTTCTTTCTCTCTGAGTCTCCGTGCGTTTGATGCCGGAGAAAGCCTGTGAAGATGTGACAGGGTTAACCTTGTCCGTTCATATCGGGGTGGATACGCACATGCTGGATCAAGGATTTCTTCTTCTCCTGAATCTCAATTACCTGGAACAATCAGCCCACATCAGAAGAGCTACTCTGACGAGAAGAGTAGACGATTTGCCTTAGATTCGACAGTATTCTCGGCGATCATTTGATACACATGAACCGGTTTCGTCTGTCCGATACTACAGAGACATCAACACCTGTCAGCGTCTCAATAAAGGACATTATACTTACCGATTACATCTATCAATAGCTTGGCTTTCGATGCCCTCCTATAGAATCATGAGACGAGATGGTGCCACGAGTCAGTGTCACATTACCTGCCACCATCTGACCGTGAAACAGATGCCAACAACCGATCAATACGCGGAACAAAAGCTTTAGTCAGTCACTTACGGATCCATCCTGACGAGATACATCAGTAAGATGATTTTGCATGGTAGAGTAAAGCAGAACCCACAAAAAGACGTGGTTTGCGACAGTAAGATTGAGGCCCAAGGCTCCCGCTTTCAGGGAAATTAACATGACCTTGGGATTATCACCCGAAAAGGCAGAGGGATCGAAAACCTGTCGGATCTCTGAAATCGCCTTCGCTTTTCCCTTCGCTTTATTCTTGGCCTTAGCTTTGCTCTTTTTGACGCGAGTCGAGATGTCCTCTTCAAACTCGTCGTCGCTGTCGTCTCCAGCAGCAAACTCAGAGTCACTGCCATCGGACGAATCATTGTCATCATCGGCCAGTGAGTTTTGTGGCCGATTCCGGCGGGGGCGAGTAGGCAAAAGAGGTTCTCCGGGAGCAGGGGATTCGTCGGGCTCAAGGGGTATGGAGAATCGCTCTAGTACTTCCTCTCTTTTTCTTGCAGATAATTGCCCATCAAAGCGCACATACGAGATACTGTGGATGTATTAAGCATGTAATATTCAGAAGGTTTTGATAACTTGCCCGTGTTCTTGCAATGCCTCGCCAATCTGACCGCTCCGTTACTTACACATATTAACATGGTTGGATATCACTAACCTTGTCCAAGAAAGAAGTAAACTGTGAAAAAACTAAGCTTTTCGAGTCGCTGGGAATCAGTTTCAAAAGGTGAATCAGCTGGTCAATCTTGGCAGACGATCCAGCGCATAGCTCGTTTTCATTGCTGTATTTGATAGGGGCTTGTGTAAGGTCCGTAGGAGGTGGTGGCGCTACTAGGGCTTGCAAATTGAGGGGACGGCGGTCCTGCAATGAATCAGTCATAAACCTTCGAAGCGAACATTAGAAAGCATACCATAGGACACTTCGGATCCCTCGCAATCACCTCCGTGATACTTTTGCGCATCATAAGCTGAGATAAGTCGATCGCGAAACTGGGACGTACCAGGTCAAACAGAAGACATGAGCACACGGCGTAATTCTAGGATCTGTAACGATGTTGAAACAAACAGGACACTCTTCATTATCCTCGATCGCTTGAAGAATAAGTGTCTCCAACTTGGAATTGAGCTCTGGCGTAATTTGAATAGCACCAACCCCTGCAGAGCTGAGGTCCTCTCCTGCGCGAAGTTGATCTAAGTAGTCGCTCGGGATCAGCCCTGGATGGAGAGCAAGCTGGCGCAGGCGAGTGAGCATGCTGAGAACATTAGTGGTCACC
>JBBPLQ010000568.1:0-18701 GCA_038089855.1 Royoungia palumana
TGCTCTCGCTCAGCCTCTGGAACGATGGTGAACGGCGGAGAGGCGCCAGCCCCTGAACTGCATGACTGGCTCAGTGGGCTCTGAGAACATGGCTTATTGAAGCGCCGAAAGGATGAGCGCGACAACTCACCAGCCGGCGATGGATGCTTACGTTTCCGTGCATCTCCTTCAGCATGAGAGTGGGACCGGCTACTGGAGGCGACAGGAATGGGTGACCGTCGGCGCTTGTGAGTATTGGGGCGGCACTGAGAGCGCCGAGAGGAGGGGTGAAGAGTGGCCTGCATGGACGGGCTCGCGCGGCGGTCACTGCGACCACGCCTATGGGTCGGTTCGTCATTCTTCCCTTCGGCGTTGTTGTCGTTATCGTCGCTGTCGGCCGCAGCGACCAAAGTATGCCGAGACAGTGCGCGTGACGTCACTCCTGTGGCCACGCGAGAATTGGAGCGTGATTTCCTCGCTGGTCTTGCCGTGGTGCAGTTACTACACCTCATCTTCGCTCGCTTGTACTCCTTGAAAACTCCGGCCTTTGTCAGAGGCATGCATACCAGGTTGCGCCTGGTGCAATTGTCGCACCGAGTGTCTTCGGCGGAGGCAGGTTGATAAAGAAGGGTGAACGGTTGGTGGGGAAACAGCGGATTGTCGGCGCCGAGATGGTGGTGGGGGGGGGAGTGCCTGGGGAGTGGAGGCATCGGCAGGGACAAGCGAGGCATCGGCAGCGAGCCACGCCTCGCTCTCCGCTGACTCGTTCTTGATGGGGTAGAACCCATGAAGGGACATTTTCTTACCTAGGACCGACTTTGATTCCTCCTCATCCTGCTCCCTGTTCTCCTCGGTCATCTCCATGTCATCCTCCATTTCTTCATCATGATTCTCTACTCTGGCCCTCTGCTTTCCTTGCGCCTTTGTCGACCTGACCACTTCGTCGGCTGGTAGCGGCTCGATACAGAGGGAGATTCCTTGAGGGACTGGTGGTGCTCGGCCGCACTCGTATGTAACAGTGGTGCTGCTTTATTGCATCGGTGGGATTTTTTAGCGTCTCCCAGTTCGGCCATTGTTGCGCCGCGAACTTGTCGCCGATGGAATTTCATCGCCGCTGAAATGGCGATGAGTGGCACCGACGTCGGTGGCGTGACGACTGCGCCTATATTGTCCTATGATTAATTAGCTGCTGTTTGATTGTATAGAAAACATTGTAGGACGTACCAGGGCTAACAAAATTGTCTTACACACGTCCTCCCATACTTTCGGATCTTGGTTTTTGAGTGCCACCAGGGCACCCTTGATATTCTCGCTCTCGTGAGCAAAGACAGTGGCAGGAGATGGGTTCGAGTGTTGGGACATTTTGTCGATAGATTAACTTGCTTGACAAGGTTTCTTGGGCTCATAATCGTGGGAACGTAACTCACCAGAAACTCCTTTTTTAGGTGGAGGTTGCATGTCCACCTTCCTTTTTTAGTTTTGCTATTGCATTTTTCCTTTTTTAGGTTGCCATTGCCACCTTGACACAGCCACAATACTATCCGTTACCACCATTTCGGCACCTACACCATTTCGGCACACCACTAAATATTCAACACATTTGTATTTTTACTTCATGTATAGAAATAGTTACCAGATACTTGCACCTCTGAAGTTGAACGAGCAAAAACGGTCGAGTGGTACTCGAGATCGTGTAGTTTGCATTCGTCACGCAACTGTCACTCGCCGATTACATGCCGAAGCGGAGTTTCAAACGCGTAAAGCGCGTCAAACAAGTCATTTCCATTCGACATTGCACAACGCGCGCCGTGTCAACTTCCAAAGACGCGATCGCTGGTGATGGCGGGCCACCGAGGGCAGCGAGCATGTACGGGGGATCCCGAGTATGAGCCCCGCATGCAGCTTGCTGTCCAACGGATCCATGATACAAATCCATCAACGCGGCCGCAATCGCACACAAGGTTGGTTTTATTCGTGCAATCCCACTAGTGAGTGACCAGTATATTGGCAGGTGTCCCGTCAGACACTCAGTGATTGGGTCAATGGACGACACAAGTCTTTTCACGAGGCGCGTCAATTGTCACGCCTTCTCAATGACGCCCAGGAAAAGGCTGTCACCGAATGGGCCATCCAGGATTCGACCTTGGCAACCCCCTCTCACCCCCGTGACATCCGTGCCATCCCCTTCGAGATTTCCGGCAAGCTTCCCGGAAAGAACTGGCATCGCAGGTATCTTAAACGACATAATACCACCTTGAAAGTGTCAAAGCCACGCCATCTCGATCCGAAACGGGCTCAAAACTTCAATCGAACAAACGTAGAAGGCTACTTTCGCCTTCGTTCTCAGATTGAGAACCAGTACGATGGCATTCCCCCGCAGCACCATTGGAACGAGGATGAAAAAGGTTGTCAGATGGGCGGAGGACGAAATGGATTAGGTATGAAGTACATCTTTGCGGCGGGGAACAAAGAGTGTTACCGCCAGCATAGCGATAACCTAGAGCTCGTCACTATTCTTGAATGTGCCAATGCTGCGGGTCGGTTAATGCCGCCTTATTTTGTGCTCAAAAATGGGTCGCTTCCTGATCCATGGAATCCTGCATTTGAGGGAATGGGAGGGTATGTACATTTTGCTGAATTCGAAACTGTTACTTATCATTCTCTAGACTTTCAGTTTCACCATCGGGATGGACAGATCGTGACATTTTCGAACATTGGTTTACGACGATTTTTGTTCCTGAAGCCAAGAAGCACCGCGTAGATCCCAATAAACCTATTGTGCTCACGCTGGATGGTCACGACTCGCATGAAACAAGAGGTTTGAAGTGTGCTGCGTATGCACACAATATAATTATTATTGCTCTACCGTCGAAAACAACACACAAGCTTCAGCCTCTTGACGTCGGTGTCTTTGCGTCCCTCTCATATCAATGGTCAAAGCATTGTGACGCATGTCTTGCCATGAATGTTTGCATCGATCGTTTCAACTTTATTCCTGAGTATCTTGCAATTCGACCTGCACTTACTCCGTTGATGATCCAGAAAACATTCTCCAAAACCGGCATATATCCCTTGAATCAAGCACTCTTTTGTGAACATGACTATGCATCCAGTCGAGCATCTTCGTCATCGGCAGTATTCCCACCTTCATATCCCCAGGAAATTCTGTCTTCGCCATCTTCTGCATCCGAAACAGACTTCGATGACTTGGACTATGCACCAAGTGACTTTTCTCTCGACGAGTCGGACTCAGAGACAGAGTGTGAAGATAATTTAGCTGGTGAACCAGCATACTGTGAATTGCTTTGCTTGGAAGCAGAGAACCAGGATGAGGCTAGCATGCTCACCCCCATGCCCATCAAGGACTCAAACCCAGAGGAATCAAGCAATTTGTACAGTCGGTCCCACGGGTCACCACTTCCTGGGCCATCTAGGAATCACGTCACACGTGCAGCTTCAATCAAGCTTGGTCAACCATCACTCCCCTCTTTGCCCACGTACAATGACATTGTTGTACTGTCGCCGGAGGAGCTATATGCCTGCTTTAGATCACACCATGCTCAATGTGAGGCCACTTTTGGAGACCAAATGGCATAGCTTGATGCCGCCAATACACATTGCACAATTGCTTGTTGCCGCATTGACATGCTCACAGAACAGCTTGCAAATAAAAGTCGAGCCAAACAAAGGAAGTCCAGCAAGATCCAAGCTCGATTTGTGACGCTTCCAGAGCTGCATTCAGCATTTGAGGTTGAAGATGCAGAGCTAGAGGCAAGAGAGAAAGCTGAGCAAGAGAAAGCAGCAAAAAAGAAGGCTGATGACACTGCACATACTTGGCGCATCCATGATGAAGTCAACAATCGCATTTTTAGCAATCCACTTGCATCCTACAAACGAAAGGATGACCTCATTGCTCTTGCTGGCGCTCTTTCGCTATCAATGGACAGAACTGTTGCAACACTCACAAAAGTAATCAAAGATCATCTTATAGAGCATCAGGAGGCTTGTATGAATGATCCCTGATTCAGTGGGTTGTTTCAACCCTTCAAGTCAAGAAAATGACCTACTACTGATAATACCAGTACATCCGGTGAGCCATCTGAATCAGTCAAGCTGGGCCTCCAGCTTTCTACCACTGCGACAGCCTTTGTTCCGAATTTACTATGATTCACAACCTATTATACTAGTACATCATAGCAACAGCTACTATTTATTCTACTGCCAGTTAGGACTCTAACGTGTTATTTGTTTACACCATTCATAAAGCTTGACATAGTATAGATTATCGAGTAGTTAAATAATCACTCCTAACATTCCGACTGAGCTGCAGCGGAGCCTAAAAGCAGCAGTGAGAAATTTGTGACAATTTGTGATGCTGAAATGGTGGTCACAGATAGTATACATACAGTTGACACCCTCATAACACATACCTGTCAGGATAGGCCTTGAAGTATGGGTTATGAGAGGGTATGGGGTACTCGAGGGACTTGGTCATTTGGTGTTACAAATGCCTCAAATCTCATATCATTTCCTATGAACAAGTCCATTCCTTTCCCTACACTTCACAAACCAAGTCAACCATATGTCATTCCTCTACACAAGTGCCTAGAGCACACAGCCACTAAAGCCTCATGTCAAACCTATGCAGGATTCAACCCATGATTGGCTGCCACACATCAAGGCACCAATTAAGATCTAACTCCATTTAGATATATTAACCCTACACCCTATAGTTCCATTCCATCAACACATGTTACATACACTTCTCTTCCATATGATGCACTACAAGGCTATGCCTGATCTATGACATCATTCCATTCTTACTTATCATCCAATCATATGCTTACCTTGATGGAACTTTCTAGAACTACATAAATATGTACAAACATTGTAGAGTAGTATAAATACCTGAGATGTACTTCAATAGTCCTCAGTTTAATCGACTTGTATCTTCCTCTCAAACATCTACTCTAATCAACCTAAGCTTTCTACCCTTTTAACTATACAACCACTCAATTTCGAGAGTTGTCTCATTTGGTACTTGGTGCACGGAATTTTTTATTTGTTTATTTACACATGCTTTAGTAGTGGTGTGTGTAACAACTCAAGTGCTACAAGAGTTACTATCCCCCCCAGGTGACTTTGACAACCTCTTACTTAAAATACATTATTCTATGTCTGTTTTTCATTGTCCATGTAGCTACAAACCATATACTGAAGGATTGCAAGTCTGAACAGTGTAGAAATGAGTAAGATAGTGAAAAGGCTGGATCATTGCCATGCATAGTTGTGGCTGGTGTCACCTGCTGTGCTGTGCTCTGGCTGAGTTTGAGGCCCAGTGAAAACTGGTTATAACCAGGTGTCATCAGATGTCACCAGGTATGAACTGGCCGGCTTTAATGTCATTGTAAGGGGTGGTATTAGAATTACCCTAGTCTTAGTCTCATGCAAGTGAACAATACTGTTGGTATTCTGCAAAGTGAGTAGGTTTAAGACAAAGGTAGATTGGCCCATCGTAAGGATGAGCCATGGTAGTTATACTACTGTACATGTGATATTTAGTATCACATGTACCCGTTGCTATACGATCACATGTGTAGATCAGATCAGGTCCATTGGCCCTTGACACCCTCCCCAGTAGAGCCAACTGTTGAAATATCAAGTGGTATTTGTTGAATAGAGGGTTTATAACCTCTAGGAAATATGGTTGGTAGCCTATAGATGCTTTAGTATATTGTTAGTAGAGTACAGTACCTATAGATGCTTTAGTAGTCACTAAAGCAAAGTGTACCATACAGAAAGCTACATATGCATGTGCTTACGTAAGTGCGTGGCTATACAACCGTATGTCGAATGTAATCTCCAACAGTATTTCTTATTCAGATCTTCTTATCCTGATACCACTGATATCTTTTATTCATTTTCATATTGATAATGATGTGACAGAGCTAGTCAGTCACTGTTTCTGTCACAACTGTTTGGTCACAACAGGTTGGTCATGACTATTACCATTCTGTGTGACCGACTATCTGATATTCTGATCATGCGATCATTATCAGATTATGAGTCATCTGATATGACATTCTATATGATCCTATTGCATTCTCTTCTTCCCTATTAGGTAGAAAGATAGGACTGAGCACGGACCAGTCCAAATACATACATTACCTTGCTTGGCAAGGTCTCTCAGACCTCATAATGAGGACATTTTATTTTAAATCACATGATGATTGTGTCATGGACAGGTCGTTGTGTGACTGATTATAATCATGCAATGGATGCGATGCCATTGCATTGATTGATTGGTGCTGACAATGCGTAGTATTTTTTCTTTGTCATCATGGAAATGTCTTCGTTGTTGTCGTGTCAACAATTCTCTCGGTGTTTACAGCAGACACAAGTCTAAGGTATAGTCCTAGAGCTTAGCATTGAATATGATAGACTAGAAATCTTAAATAAACAAATGATCCTCTGGTGGGATAAAATCAACCAACTGCACTCTGCACTGGTCAATTTGCTAGCCATGCCCACTAATTAGTACTTGTATGGTACTTGCCCCATCTTCATCTAAGTGCCTAACTTTCATATTCTAGCCCCCTCTAAAATTGTAATACAGCATGTTCATATGTATACTGATTCTTTGTACTTTCAATTTTTCCATGATAGTGTTTTGTTACGATAGCATATCCAAGTTGGCGCCACCAGGGGCAGCACTTCCCGAGTACATTACTGTATAGTATATACATAAGAGGAGAGCTCCTCTATACTCGCTCTCCTCAGTTAGAAATCTATGATGGTCAGATTGCACAAAAAATAAAATGTAGTGCATGCACAACTTTTATGTGCGTGCGCCACTCCATAGTATACAAGTGTGCCACTTAGTATAGTATATGCATGCACTATGGTAGTATTGAGGCTCCACATTGCCTTTCAGGTCTGCTCACAATGTCTCTCACCCTCGTTACCCCCAACACCCGGTGCATGCGATAGCCTAAGAGGTTCATTCAGTTTTCTTCTCATTCTCTTTTCCCAGGCACCACCGTTCAAACCGCCGTCGACACAGCCCACCTTGAGTTGGCAGGATCCATTTTACAGCCATGAGCAGTTGTCAAAGTTATGTGCCTGATTCATAACCACCTGTTTGTGTGTCCCCGAGTATCTCCCTTCTTCATCCAATTCGACTGAAGCTGCCCCACTCCATGGCATATGCTCTTCACAGGACAAAGCTCCATTCTTCAGTGACGTTTGCCACATTAGTGCTTCTTCGGCACCTCAAGGCTCGATTTCTGACTGCCCGTGGATCGTCGGGTCACCGACTGTTTATATCAGCATTTATGCTCACCTCAGAGGTCGTCTGCGACGATACGTACTCCGACAAATCTTAGTCCATCATTGCTCAGGGGATGTTCCAGCTTTGCGAGATCAATCAGATGGAGAGAGAGTTGTGTCAGTACCTCGAGTGGGAATTAAACATCGATCCCGTCACCCTACAGGAGTTCGAAGATATGATACAAAAGGACTTCACTGGTCTCGGTCCCTACCCCACCTATATCCTGCCTTTGACGAATAAATCTACCCCGCTACCCTCCATCAACCCCTTTGTGGCCATATCAAGTACCAGCCCATCACCGTCATATGGCCAGCAGTATCCTTCACTGCCCCAGCCTGTTTTCCCACCACCAAATCCCTCTGCGGCTTACATGACTCCTCCCACCACCCCTGATACTCCTTCCCCATCGTACTCTCCATCGCCATCTCCAGCGACATCAGCATCGCCCCCAACACCTCCCGGTATCGAGGACCACACTACGAAGATTAGTGAACTGCATGGGTAAACCTGTGGGTACCCAAGTGCTGACCCGTACCCGTACCCGCAGTGTACCTGTACCCGTGGCCATGAGTATGTACCCGTGTCAAGGGTACCACAGGTACATGATTCATAGAACTGCAAATGTGTACATTTTTCGTACCGAAATGTGGCCACTAGTCTACGTTAATACGATCCCAATTCTATTCCAGCACAATGTCACAGTCCCCCTCAATCTCGTCCATAGTGGCCAGCTTCTGAGTGTTAGTATTTTCAACAAAACCGTAGAGACTCCAAGAACCAAGGCAAAGGATAGCGCAAACAGATTGCACAGAGAGGCGGTTGCACATGTGTGACAAGACCATCCGGCCACGGCTGAAAAGGCGTTCGACATCAACAGATGTTGCTAGTGTAGTACAATTATTAGTTGTAGTCAAAATTAATAACATTACAACGTACCGGGGATTGATAGATAGTCCAATGCCATTTGAGAGAGGTGCAGATATGTAGATCGATGGTCGTGCCACCATTGGAGCCCATCTTTGTGACTTTCAAACTCTTCAACGTCCATGGCAAGGTAGGCATCAAGTTCATCTTTTGGCTGTCTCTGCTTCGTGAGGCTTGGGAGGCTGTCAAAGATATTGGCATCCCTGGTCTGTCCGTGCACAAAATTAGTGATATTCTAACCATTTATAATGAGAGAACAGATACCGTCTTGCTAGAATTATCGTCCAACTCTGTATGTATGTAGTGTGTTGCATAGGACTCATCAAATGCCTCTTGTATGAGGTGGCGTGCGATTGCAATCCAGGTAGGCTTCCATCCAGCATTCTGGAAATATTCTGTCTTGTGGCAAGGGTGTAGAACTGTGAAGGCATGAGCAATAGTGACTGGTACATAGAATATGTACCCATTGAGATGCGATACAGACTAGATGCGTCTGTCAGAGTATAGTACCGGTTCAGAGTTTTCTTTGCCAGCTGGATGGTGGCTTGGATGGCTGGGTAAATGGGGTCGATGGTGTCCTTTGAGAGTATACTATTGGTAAAGGATTCGTCTATGTAATCCATGGCTGGGATCACCAAGGCGAGATTTGGTGTTTCACGTGAGAAGAACAACAGTGCATCCTTGAGAATCTGTGACACGTCACAGCAACTCAGTGCTAAGTAAGCAAACCCGCACCTTCAGTACGTCCCTCAACTGACCAAGGAGCTTCCATTCATGGCTGTTGAGGCTGCAGGTGGCAAGCCCAAGCTTCCACTTGTCAGTGATCACATCAATCGGTTCACGATATTCAAGCACAAAGTCAGCCGTATCGAAAGTCAAGTTCCATCAAGTTCGGACATCACACGGTATCATTTTGATGGGCAACTGGAATTCCTCGACGACAGTCTTCCATGCTGAGAGCAAGATGGTGGTGGAATGAATGATCTTGAAGGCCAGCTTGCATACCTGTGCAGACGGTTCTCAGTAGTAGTAAGTCTTTTGGCTCATCGCTCTCACTCTGACAAGAATTGTTTTGAGCGGCTTCACATGCGTGTCAAGCTCGACTCGCTCCTCATCCGTCAATGTCTCGACCTCATCAATCCAACCCTCAAGGCTATCATCCTCAATCTTGGTATCCGTGGTATCTTTGTCATTGTTCCAGCCCTGGAGATCAGTCTCCATCTCATTGTCAGTTTGCACACCATTCCCTTTCTTTGGTGTGTCAAACAGTTTCAGCAAACTCCTAGCTACTAAATTGGTGATGTGCAGGACACATCGCACATGGCTTGTACCACTGCCAAAATGTGCGGCAAGGTCTCCCAGGTGTTCTGTCATCGTATCATTCGAGGACGCATTGTCCCCCACCACTGCCAATATCTACTCGAGTTTCTCAGGTACATTGAATACATCATATCATCCACTGACCTTATCTGATATCCCAAACTCATCCAGAACGTTTGCAAATGTCTCTGCAAGGGTTTTGCCTGTATGCGACTGATATTGGTGTAATGTCAGCGAGGTAACGTTCATCCCACTGCCGCTTACCTTTGCGACCTCAACAACGTCAAGGATGTATGATTGTGCCTTTTCTTCAATGGCGATATGGACCATGAACGCAGCAAGTGCCTGGTGGTTGGGAGAGGTCCATGTATTGGTTGTGAAATTGAGTTCACCATTGTATTCCTGGTAAGTAGATACAGCAATATTGTCAGTCATACAATTCAGATACTCACCCGTAGCATTTTAGCGAGACGATTGCGTGCCCGTCCAAAGACAACTTTGACGTCTCGGGATACTGTACTTGGATGTGGTAAGTAGTATTCAGGTCGTCCTGTCTTCATCAAACACTGAAATACACGGTCTTTGATGATATCGAATGGGCGCAGGTTCTCAACAACCCAATTGAAACCGGCGCGTAAAACGCGAGGGTTGGACGAGGAGAGGACAAAGAGGAGTCTCGCGAGGCGGGGTATTGCAGTCTTGGGCGGAAGACGACACAAGAAGCTAAGAGCTTTCCTGGGCAATGATGAAGAGGTAATATCACTAATTTCAAGACTGGGGTTACATTGAGTAACTACAGTCATATATATACTATCTAAGGGACACAGCCATAAGTGCACGGACCATGCGTATGTAAGCAGAGAGGTAAACGCTACTGGCCGATAAGTATAACGGTACATGAGGCAAGGGCTGTGGTGAAATGGAAGGGAAGCAAGCAGTAATGAAAGGAAAGTGTACCGCGTTGCGTGTGGCGAGAAGATCTGACCATGATAGAAATGGAAGATCGATCGGGAGAAAAAGAAGAGATCCATTAGATCTTGTGAAAGTCCCGTATCGTAGATCGCTGATATCTAATCAGTTAAGTCCTGGTTAAGTGAAGAAAAGTGAAAAGAAAAAAAAGAAAAGAGCGTTCGTAACACCAATGAACAATCTCAATGCTATGCAACCATGTTATCGCATACGATACAACTGACCAGAGTCACCCCACTCACCGTGTCTCAGCCTTTGTGTGTGTCCGGTTCGAGTAAGAGACCTTTCCTTTTATTGCTAGTGCAGTTTTGATCGAGCCGTTAGACTGATATCGTTCAATAGAATTGCGGACATCGTCAAGGCTACCTGCCTTGCCAATGGCATTGAAGACGTCTTCACCCCAGCAAACCTTAACGTGCTTGCGCATGTTGCCTGTCGACCCTTTATCACCCTTGTCAAGGAACCGGCGAACGGAGTGTTTGCAGCTCTTTCCAAGGCACTTGAAAACGTGACACCGCCGTCCACTAACATATGTGATGCTAGGTACAGGGGCAAAGAATGCATAGATGGTGGATGACCAATCCTTCATCATGCGTTCTTCATCGTCATAAGCAAGATGAGTCCACTAATCACTGGTTACAGCTTACCTAGCTCAGCATCAGATGTTTCCTCTGGCTCGGCTTCATCTCCATCACTTATGGCTGACTGTATGTCAGTGTCCCCTTTGAGGCCATCAGGGGCCATGCTACTGGTCCGACTTTCCATTTGTTCGCTGTCGCTCAAGTCATCTGTTGCTTGGTTTGCGGGTGCCTTGTTGGTTCGCTGCTTCTTTGCCACAGTATTGACCTCTTCCAATAGATGTCGTTTACCCATGTGGATTTTTCCCAGAGCAAGAGCTTTCTCTGTCGGGCGGGAGATCCGTTTGTTGGTCATGGTGAAGTAGGAGGAAAATTGTTTGTTGTGTCTTGCTTAGCTTGTCAAATGTTACCCCTGGAATGTAATTTGTTGTCCGTTAATGGGATGCTGCATGTGGTGCAAGATATTAGTTCTCACGGGTACTAGTACCCTTAGCCACGGGTATCAGGTTTCATACGGGTACACAGATCTTAACCCGTACCCATACCCGTAGGTACCCATACCCGAGACCCGCCACGGGTATCTGGTACCCCTGCATTTCCCTATTCGGAAATAAGAGATATCTGGTTTCTTATTCTCGAAGTATTCGATGGGGGTTTTCCAGTTGAGACAACGCATAGGTTGTCGGTTATAAATGTGGAGTGAGGTTTCTATGGCGTCTTGCCAAAAGATGTCAGGTAGACATGCGTGATGGCGCATCGCATTCGCTTTCTCGAGTAAAGTTCGATTGAACCTCTCTGCACGACCGTTTTGTTGTGGAGTATGTGGGACTGAGGTTTCATGTTTGATACCTCTGGATGAGAAGAACATTTTGACATTCTGTCCCATAAATTCCCCTCCTCGGTCTGAACGTACAGAGGTGATAGTGAGTCCGGATTGTGTTTCCAAGAAGGAAAACATGGTAACCAGTTGAGCACAGGTCTCGGACTTGTCTCGAAGAAAAGACAGAATAGCATAACTGGAATAATCATCGATAAGGGTGAGAATATATCTCTTCCTGGATCTGGACTCCTTGGGCATAGGACCAATCAGGTTGGTATGTACAAGGGTAAGCGGTCGAGTCGATTGCTTATCAGATGGAGGAAACGGCTGATTCGCCATTTTTCCTTCCGCACAGCCTTTGCAAGGCGGTAATTTGGTATCAGGAAGGTGAGGAGCACCAGATGTGTTTTTCCGAAGTTGTTGAAGGGCGTTCTGAGAGGGATGTCCAAGGCGTAGGTGCCAAAGGGTGACGGAATCAGGTAGTATTTGAACTGCGGTTACAACCGATGGTTTAATCGAAGGCAACTGAAACCAATGTAGGTTGTTTTCTTGTGGAAATAAGGCAGAGGCCTGTATTACCAAAGAACCATCAGCGTTCCAGACTTGTGTTTGTCCATTTGTGATTGAGCATTTATATCCCTTCATTGTAAGAGAGGGGATAGATAGTAGTCGGTAGGAGGCGTGAGGGGCATACCAGACGTCGTCTAAGATCATCTGTGGTAGGTTGTTTGGTGATAAGATCACTTTCCCTGGACCATACATAGATATTGTTGATCCAGAAGCAATGGTGGCAGATCGTTGTTTCTGTCCGAGATGAATGAAGTTGGACATATAGGGGGAAATGTGGTCTGTACAACCGCTATCCATCATCCAATGATGTGGTTTTCCCTCAGTGTTTCCGACGGTATAACAGCCAAAAATGCGTTTATTATAGTTGGAGGACAACGGGATCTCTCATTCATCTATACGAGGTGGTCCAGAGAAGATTGCTCCGGATGCAGTATATATGGGAATAGGATCATCAGGATCTGTTGCTAACACTTTACTCGTAGAGTATCTCATCCGCAGTGAAGGTGGTAAACCTTCTAATAGTTCTCTGGCAGAAGTGCCAGGAAGCGTTTGTCCCATAGGTAGTCCTCCAAGTACAAACATTTTACCTTTCTCCTTTTTCTTTTTCTTGTTGCGACCAGTGGGTGTTTCTGCAATCTCTGGTACTGGTGTCTCAGAGACTGCAGCCTCGAAAGTACTGAGGTGAAAGAGTGGGGTATGAGAAAGACTGCATGTCGCTGTCTCCCCATCCTGGTTCTGGTTCTGCAACAGTAGAGTCGAAATCTTGACCGGTGTCCATCTCCAGGTACGAAGGTTCTTCGAAGTCATCGGGTTGCTGTCTGACTTCTTCGATTCTCGCAGATAGGGGTAGAGATCCTATTGCGGTATTGGCGACGGCATTTGCCATTTTCTTTTGTTTCCTTCGTTCATAGTATTCGCTCGCATTATTCCCTCCTCGTCCTCTATAAGGTTTTCCTCGTCCTCTGCGGTTAGAACCGTGGGACGGACCACTGCTTTGAGGTTGCGGTAGTTGTTGTTGTTGAGGTCTCCAGGTGTTTTGCCTGGGAGGACCGTTCCGTATTACGGCAGTCCTATTAATCGAGGGTTGAGAGGAGGTGGAAGCAACGGCGGATATGCGATGATGGAGTGGTCGGGAGTGATTTCGTGAGCGGGTATTCCTTAGACTGATCTCTCCGAGGATAGTAGATTCGATGTCATAGACATCTATATCGTTGGAGGCGGTTTGGATGAGTGTCGAGCGTATGTTGCTCATGGAATCAGGGATAGCGTGAAGGAGCAGTAGCGCCTTCATTTCTCTGTTGAGGTTTCCCCCACAGGCGTCCATTTCTTGGAACATGGACTGGATTTTCTGGAGGTCTTCCTCCGCTTTGTGTTCCCTGATCCGATGGTTCATCAGTTTGGAGAAACTGAGGTACCTTCCTGCGAGTCCTCTAGCACCGTAGCATTCTTGGAGGTGGTGCCAGTATCTGAAGGTTTTCGATTCGAGGAGTTTGTGAGCGACGACCGTGGTGGTAGCTTGAATATCATCCTCTTCCCAATCTTTGGGAGCTTCTTTGGCTAAGGAATAGTGAGAGGTTGAGCATAGGATGGCGAGGACTTTGTTATCGGCGTCCTTCCAATCCTGGATATCGGCATGAGTGGTGGTAATAAGGGAATAATGTGCCAGTTTCAACCAATCTGCTTGATTGACGGTAAGGAGAAGGTGTTCAATTTGCATGGACCATTCCGCATAGTTTTCTTTTCCAGTAAGTAGGACGAAGTCCTTCATTTGATAAGACTCTATTTTGTAAGAGTCAGTCTTAGGAAACTGGAGAGTTTGCTGGGATGGTTGTTGAGTCATGGCTGTAACGTGTTTGTTAGTAATGAGGAACTTAGATGGATGAACCCCCTTTTCGATCAATGCCTCCATTCCCAGAAAATATTATACAAGATCGTTACATCCTACGCTTTTTAGACAGAATAGACTTAGTCTTTTCCTCCGATACCTCCGCAGCTCTCCTTTTAGGAGGAGGATAGGTAAGACGACATGCTTCTGCATACGTCTTTCCTTCCTTCATATATCTCTGAACTTCGACATGCTTCGAGTTCAGGGGATCAGATTTCCATTCTCGTCTGAGGAGGGAATTGATCCGTGAGTGGTACCATTGTAAAAATGGTGCGAGAGGTTCGAATCCGAGTGTCGCGTAGTAGGAAGGATATGTCCCGAAGAGGACGTTGTTGTTGCAAACCGAGTCGAGAAGTAGCAAGTTGATGTCGTCTTCCTCGTCAAGAGGAGGGAAATGGTCTCTCCGGAGAACTTCGAAACCGGCGTCGTGGCAGTAAGCTTGGGTGGTCTCGTCGTAAGACGGTGAAGGGAAGGCCCAGCCCATTCCTTCATATACAGAGCTAAGGGGTTCATTAGGGAACATGAACCCGGTGGCAAGTGATGATCCCATGGGTGTATTGGTTTCTGCCGTCGTAAGACGAACAGGAATCGAGATACGACTTGCAGGGATGTATCCGATTGGGTATGGTGGGACATTACCGGCTCTGTAAAAATAAACTTTTCTGCCGTTGTGACGGAATGAATGTCTCTCTCTAGGAGGAGGCATCGGTTTCAAGGTCCGGAAGATGGCTGGTCGAAATGGATCCAGCCTCGTGAGATAGACTGCTTTCTCGAGGTACGTGCGATGCCGGAGACTCTGTGAGTCCATAAGGAGTTTCAACGAGATTGCTCGTTGATCCGGCGTTGTTTCGATTGGCACGATTTCGGTTTCTCCTTCCCATATGTGGGCGCGTTCGAATCGGTCGTGGGGACGATTGAGAGGAAGAAGGTCAGTCATTAATTCTAGATGATTCGCTTCCGATATTTGGGAGGTTTGAATTTCTTCGAGCCTCTGATAGAATTCAGGAATCATAGGGTAAGCGTTCATCGTAAGGTGGAGCAGGTGGAGATTGGTCGTCGATTTGTTGGTTTGGTTGGAGTCGGTTTAGGCGAATATAGGCCAGTAGATTCTCTTGGTCGCGATGATGGATTGGTCGGCCAAGGGTACTCCAATTGGTAGGTATATCGGCGAAGTTGTTCCAATTGTGATGGAATCCTGCTTCCGATCGTACGATGCGATGGTGGATGTGAGTGGACGAAGGATTTAGGCCAAAGCAGATCTCGTCGAGGGACAAGTGGTTATCACAGAACGGACAGGGTCTGTGAATTGGTTGGATCGAGTTGAGGGTGCATCTATAACACTCCCTTGTGCCGCAGGGGATAGATGAATCTCTCAGAAGTTCTGCGGATTCGACTGGTGCAGATTCTGAGGTAAGGCGAGCACGCTCGATAGTGGTAAGGAAGGGTCCTGGTGACGATTGGTTAGACCGATGATTCCTTCGTCTGGATCTCGTGGGGTTAAAAGCTGCAGGTAGAGTCGGTTGGATAGTTTCTCGAACCGGGGGAGTTCTCAGAACGGGAGGTTCTGGTGCAGCGCTTGTCGAGGCGGAAGGCACTCGAGAGGTAGAAGTTATGGGAATGGGGATCTCGCCAAGGGAGTTCTCGGCGGAGGCTGACTAACCGTTTGTGGGAAATAAAGGTTGTCAAAGCCTATAAAGCAATGATAAAGTCGATTAGCGACCGTGATTCGATAATCGAGAGAGAAATGACGAATATGGGGTTCAAACGAATATGCGAAGTATGAAACTATCGCGTCCTCATCACAGTAAATTGTGACGGATGCTCGTTGATACGTTGGGTGAGTTGTGAGAACGATCCAAAAGGATTCGATCAAACAAAACATCACCTGAACGAAACACATGGCTTCGAAAGTCTCCATAGCTGAACCAAGGTAGGTGGCGATGGGAATGAAGTACGTGTAAACAATATGCCAACCGCTTGGTTAAGCGGGGCTCATAACCTAAAGAACTGGGAAGTTCTCTGTCTCTACGCAAGAGCGTAGGATACTTCCTCTCTTGGAGAAGTATGCGCAGGTATTGTCAAGTAGAGACTTACTTGAGGAGACTTTTGGAGCGAAGCAAGGGTGATTGAAGTAAAGAGTAGAAGGTAGATTTCTAACTGAGGAGAGCGAGTGAGGGGGAGCTCTCCTCTTATATACGATACAGGATTGTATGTATCTATTTGGACTGGTCCGTGCACAGTCCTGTCTTTCTACTTAATAAGGAAGAAGGGTATGCGATGTAATCGCACTGTCTGTCATACATGTTTAGTAAGTATCCGATAGGATCGGTAAGTGAGTCATTTAAGATGACTCATAGTATGACGTATGAATAGTGAATGATTATCCAATATGAAAATGAATAATATGATATCAGTGGTATCAGGATAAGAATATCTGAATAAGAAATACCACTTGATATTCGACAGCTTGATATACCAGTTAGGTTTCCACTCCTTCATTGCCTTGTACATTATTTCAATGGAATTAACATACTACCAGATAAGTAAGTATTGGGGTTTCTGGAAATACAAGCAAAGACAATGATAGTGATGGTTTGTGGCACACATAGAAACAGTAGGACACCAAGGATCATCTTCAATTGATTCCACATGGCGTAAACATGCAGAATCATCATGACTGTAGTTGGGTTTCACAAAGGGGGAAATAGCTTGAATAACCTGAAGTAACTCACAGTCAGTAGCACTAGCAGCAAGAAATAGTGGCATCAACCACTGCTCCACTAAAAAGACTACTGTACCTTGAAGACATCCATGCCATTGTTTTGAAATAATGAAAATGTGGCTTGATGTACTTATATGTACCTAATTGTTCATGAATGATGGAACTACTACCAGATTAATTGAATGTCTACATCTACCAAAATACTCTTGTCAGTGACAAAGAAGACTGAAACCTGCCTGAAATCTGACTGTAATAGAACTGAGAGAGGGTGCTATAACTATTGATGGCTCTGATCAGAGGCAGCATACCCAGAGTCAGATCAGGTGAGTTGGAGTGCATTTGAGGCAGGATTCGAGCTGATTTGAATGCACGTAGGGCCGAGATTGTCCGATTGGTTGTGGAGAGCCTGCGGCCATTTGACATCGTGACCGATCAAGGATTTAGGTCACTCATGAAGACTGGAAGACTGGAATATTACCTACCATCCCCAACGACTGTGTCGTGTGATGTCCGGCTTGTATTTGGAAGGACTCGCCAGCGGGTTGCTAAAATGTTGCATGTTAGTTGCATCTCATCTATCTCATTCAACAAAACTAACCATAAGTAGGAATACAATGGAAAGATTAACTTTACCACCGATGCTTGGACATCACCTAACCATCTTTCCTTCTGTGCATTTGCGGCCCACCTACAGCACAATGGGGCACTGCTGAGCTTCGTATTAGATGTCATAGAGGTACCAAAGGTTTGTCAACATACCTTGAAGCTTTGCATGTCCATGTTGACGTTTCACCAGTCGCATATGGGCGCAGAACTTGCAAATCAGTTTCGAAAGGTGCTGGAGGATTTCGGGATTGAAGAGAAGGTAAATCAGTGTTGTCAATGCTGGATTATGAACTTAATACTCACCTAACATTAGATACTTTGTATTACATGCGATAACGCGTCCAATAATACGGTAATGATCGAGGAGTTGCAAGGACAACTCCTCGACTATGATGGGCTGGCCACGCATGCATGATGCTTCCTCCATACAGTGAACCTCATTGCTAAAGCAATGATTCGTGAGTTTGATGCGAAAGTACTTAGCCGAACAGACACTGTCAATGATGAAGATGAGCATGAGGACGAACTGCGAGTCCTGTCGGTGCAAATTGACCGTGAGGAGAGGGAGACAGCTGAGGAACAGAGTGGGGAGGCAGACAATAGTGAGCCTGTCGATGAGAGTATTGACTTGATGCCAGAAGATGTTACAAACACTCCTAAACCCCTATCTTCAACCCCTGTCTTCATGCCATCTAACCCCATCTTATCTTATCAACAAGTCTTCATCCCTCAAGAATGCTATGTCGTTCCTCCCGCCTTTCATCCAGACTTGTTCTAGACTCTTTACGCCTCATGCCAAACCTATGCTCAAAACCTATTCCTATTGGCTGCCACATCACACAGCCTCATTATGTCGTACGATTCTTTTCTTCCAATCATATTATTACTTTCACACAGCCTACATGGCACCACTTTCATTAACCAATCACGGTCATTCTAGATACTTCCTTTTATGGTATAAAGTCTGGCACACCAGTTGCGCACAGACCAGGACACAA
>JBBPLQ010000569.1:0-18692 GCA_038089855.1 Royoungia palumana
TTTGCGCCTTCAGAGTTGTCCCGCGCACGCCACTTGCCCAATCTGTTCTCGATAATCCGTCATACAACAAGAACTCGACACCATTTGAGGCATGCACACCACGCCCAACCCTGAATAGACCAGAGTCTAAACAAAAAGGAGAAAAAGGACTTGCCGTAAGCGGAAGGAACAAGGCGCAGTTGCCAGTCTTTTTTTGTGTCGTTAATCCCAGTCGGGCGACCATGACGCAGTCTCTTTTCGACCCTGCACCATGCAGCAGATGTGCCGACACGAACTGGCCGTACCAGCCGAGCGGGCGACAAAGTTGGAACAAAAAAAAAACATGGCTTATGCAACGCTAGGCTTCATGGACGTAGTCCACGGCCGACTTTCTTACGTCGTTTACATTCATGGTAAGCAACGGCTATCGCCAAGGTTCAAACCAGCGGCTTCTTGACCTAAAAATTTCGCTTCACACGCCAAAGATTGGATGAAAAGGCTTGGTGAGACAGCCAACTCGCCATGACCCACCCAAGCTTGCCTCGTCGGTACTAGCACCGATCGTCCATTTCCCTCGCGTCTCCACGCTTCCATACTTACGCCCGCCCTACCGAATAACCTGCAGTCTAGGCCGCACGTGTACGGTGGTATGTACGCGTGCGTGAGTCAGACAACCACATCGTGGTCCGTACAATCAGCGCTTCACCCACCCCACATCAGCTCGTTCGGTGAACGCTCGTCTCGGCCGCCACGGTACCCGAGGACAGAGGACAGCGTGTTCTCATGTCGGCACATCTCAATCGGTCCCGGACTCCTCCAAGTCACCGCACGGTCCGCGACGTCGCTCGTATTACCGCCGCCCATAACTCTTCAGGCCCAGGGGCCGTCCTTGGAAACTTGGGCGAAATATCAAATATCCCACGCGAGGCGATAGATCTCGAGATAACATGGCATCATATCATATCATATCACACATGATCATCACGGACGGACCCCTTTCACATGGTATCAACACGGGCGCTGCCTCGTCATGATGCCGGACCCAGCGGTGCGCGGACGTCGGGGAACCGAGACTTGCCGGCTTGCGTGCGGGTACCAGGATATGCTGCTGGACCCGCGAGCCAGGAACGCCGAGACCGCCTTCTCGTCGAGAGTGCGCGCCGTCTCGAGGCACGCTTGATCCGGATCATCCTATTCGTTCGTCGGACGGTGCCGGTCTCGAAAGAGGTACCCACGATCCGCGACGGTCTTCGTCGTGCCGTTCGGTGTAGGAACATCCTGCAGAGGTTCGAACGCGAGGGCGTTTGAAAAGAACCAGGCGCGCGTCGGGTCCGTCCGTCAACACACGATCGGGCACCGAGGCGCCCCTTGGCATGCATCACGGTTCTCGGGCCCCCATGCCGCTCGTGGCGCACCGCTGCGGCTCCGTGGAACGTGCCCGTTGGACTGCGTACGCGTAGCACGGGACCGTCTCGCAGGAAGTCGGGATGCATAGGGAGGAGGCGCACCTCACGGCTGGAAAAGGTGCCGCACGACGTCCGGTGCTGTGTCGAAACACGATCGAGCGCGTCTCGTACGTTCAAGCTCTGACGACGCGCTACGCGACGAGAGGCGGGATGAATTTGTTAGGTTCCTGTCATTGCCTCCGCTGCAATTATGAAACGTGCCTACCGTGCTGCGTGCTCGTGGTACGGTGACGTCGTGTGGAGGTCGGGATGTGGGGTTCGAACGCGGAACTTGTTTACATGCCAGTGTGTGCTGTCGTGGGCGTAGATGACAGCTCCACGGTATCAATGCGACATGCGATGCTGTGTTTGCCCGTTCGTAGTACGCGCTGTATAACAGATTCGAGTTTCATATACATATTTCTGCCAAAGCGGAAGCTAGATTGGAGAGTGCTGGTAATCAACGACGATTCAACGTTCAAGCAACCCTGTCGGAGGATACTGCCGTCGGATCATAAACATATACAAAGCGGCACATTGGTAAAGGCGGTTGCCAAGAGCCCCGCTGCGAAACGAGCTGCAACTCACGCATTGCGAATGCGATCTCCCACTGGCCTAACGACCGTCTCTGCCACGACCATCACGCTTGACGTTTACTTCCTACGCCGCCGTGGCCCTTGACGTCTCCAGGGACGACGATCAGCTTCCTCTGCCAGTACCTGCGGCGAGTAACTGGTTTCCCGGACTCCAGCGCGCTGGGTAGCGATTGTCGCGAGCGTCTACTGTAGTATACTTCCCTCCGACTCTCGGTGCGGTTCGATCTCGCTCTACTTGGATGGTAAGGTATGTGGGTCTCCTTTTGTGCAACGCGTCGTGCAGCTACAAGTCCTGTTCCAATCAATCTTCGAGACTTCGACCGACCGACTCGTCAAGAGGACGCTGTCTTGTCGTGCGACTTTGGATGCCATCCGAGGTGAGCCGTTGGGTAGGATGGCTCAGGACGGGCTGTGACAGCTCCGCGCTGATCATCGAATCCACAATGCGCGCACGTCGATCGTGACGTAGTCCCCCGCCGCCTCACAAGAAATATCGTGACATAGCTTTTGTCTCGCTCGGGCGACATCGATGCGTTCGACATCTTATTTTCCAGTGTCCAACAGTCCTGCCATCGTATACGACTTTGGCACTTGCACATGGGTGACTTGCAGAAGCCCGCAGAGGGCGAAGTAGGGACTCTCGTCGGCTACCTGTCCCTCAGTCACACTCGGTAGTTATTGGGTATTTTTCTCTCCCAACTCCAGATCAACGTGTCGAATGAATCCGCTCCAGACCTCTTTTGGAATCCTATACGGTAAGATCATTGCGTCTTCCAAGATTGCTGCAGTGCAGTCTAGGATGACCCGGATTTGATGGATTTGATGGAGTAGGTTCTGCTTCGTTCCCCACGGCAGCCGCGGAATAAAAGAACTGGACCTACGTCTGTCTTGATCAGTTCCGGGGCGTATCTATTCGTCGTGGTTCCGCACCACTCGCATGCACCGATTACTTCCGTCGGGCAGTCGTACGCGAATACCAACAGTCATCTGCATCAAATATGATCGGGATGAAATATTTGGAGAGTTAATGGTTCGTGTGCTGGCACCTGCTTCAGAAATGGAATCGTATGTGTGTATATCGGAACGTGATGTCCCGTTCTCCAGAAGCTTCACGTCTTCTTTTCTTTTCGTGGCGCCCCACTGGGGTAATATGGGTTTGTTTATGACGCACGATCAGATGATGCGAACCTAGTAGTACCTGGTGGCGGGAAGATGTGTCGGTATATCCTTCCCTTTTCTCTGGCATCTTATGCATACGTATTCCGCGGAGGTGGTAGCAACTCCAGTCTTTTTAGCTTGTTTTGCGAAACTCGACGGTTTGAGATCAAATGATGTGTGATCCGGAGCGCGTTCGGTGTTCTCAACTCGACTTCGTCGTTGGTAAACACATCCGCAGTGACCCAAGCGAAATCGCCCTGGGCCCATTCGATCATGCAACCTTGCTGTTCTCGTCATTGTCACCTCGTTGGTTCTTTGTCTCGAAGGGGTATTTCAGTTTCGATTTGACCCCACATCAACACTATCATGCAGTTTGACGCAAACTTTCACTTAAAAGGTCACCGCAGTCCTCTATCGCCGCGGGCGTCGCTTGCTCCACCAGTACTCTCTCAGATGACGCTTCGGCACGCTGTTCTAGAGGTGCTTCGCGAAATCGGCATGAAAACTTCTTTGGGTGCTTTACGGCCTGCCATGAATCAGAGAGCGGGTATAAATTCGATCCCATGCGACCTATCGACTGTGGTATTTCCTTCTCCACTCCTTGAGAGCTGATGTCTGTCGTCAAAGGGACCGCCCTCATCACCGGATCTGCTCAAGGGCTCGGGCGTGCGATCGCACTTCGCCTTGCAAGTGATGGGTTCGATATCGCGCTGAACGACGTCGCGACCAAACGTGATGCACTGCGCGCCGTAGCTGACGAGGTCGGGAAGATCGGCCGAAGAACGTTACTAGTTCCAGCGGATGTGAGTGTGGACGCGGAAGTGAAACGGATGGTGCAAGACGTTGCGTCGAAACTCGGGGGTCTGGACGTTGTAAGCACCATCGTCACCCACCGTTGCTTGAACAGAGCGTTCCTGAATGACCTAGCTGGTAGCAAACGCTGGGGTTTTTGGTGCGACACCCTTGATCTTCAGTAGGCACCGTTCACATCCTGCAGCTTCGGGTGTCGGATGATGTTTGGCAGCCGAAGTGGATGAGTGGGAACGGGTCATGGCCATCAATGCGCGTGGAACCTTTATATGCTACAAGTATGCGGCACAGCAGATGATCAAGCAAGGGCGTGGAGGACGCATTATCGGCGCCAGCTCTACCTCAGGAAAGTTGGGAAAATCCTTACTCACCGCATACAGTGCTAGCAAATTTGCGATTAGAGGTCTTACACAATCGGCCGGTAAGACGAAGTCGAATATCCTGGTTTATCCTGTCCTTTTACTGAATGCTGAGGTTTCGGATCGAATTAGCTATGGAACTTGGCCCTTACAACATCACGGTGAACTCCTACGCACCTGGTGCCATCAGGACACCAATGAGTGAGTGTCGACATAACGCCTCCTCCAGAGTGTGATCAGAAAGAATAATCCGGGTAGCCGTTGACATCTTCGACGGAACTGGAGTGTTTGCGAAAGCTGAGCCCGAAATGATCGACTTGTGGAAAAACGTGAGCTGCCCTCGTAGTGTCAACGTGGTGGTTTTTACACTGCACCAATGCCCATAGCGCGCAGCCACGAGAGCTCTGAAATATGAAAGTAAGCCAGAGGATATCGCCAGCATCGTCAGCTACCTCGCTTCAAAAGAAGCTCATTTTATTACTGGCATGTGGTCTGTTCGCTCCTCAGGTCGACCAAGTTGCTCATCTTCTTGGTTTACCAGGACAGTGTGTGAGTTTCCGCATTTTTCTCTGAAATCAATCTTTCGAAATGAGTGCGGCGCTGTGTAGATCACTGTTGACGGTGGAATAGTACTGTCGTGAATCGTGATCACAAACCGGTGGACAGCGTTTCAAGTTGTAATTAGATTTTTATGTCAACTGTAAGATTCGAAGTAGTAAACACCACGTTGAATAGCATCCTTGGGAAACCAAGTTAGGCTGCAGGCACCGCAGTAGATTACATTCCAGAGTCTAATTTGGGATTTTATAAGGAGGCTAGGGATGTGGGTGGCCCCATGTTCTACTTCTAAGTTCTAACCCTGCACTTTCTAAGTCCTCGCGTCGCTCGTAGCTGATGAGCGCAGGAGCTGTGAAGCGCAAGGGCCAACCTGAGGATGCCGCAAGCATGGTTAGCTACCTGACGTTGAAGGAGGTCCACTTCAGAATCGGTGAGTATAGTATTCCATCTTGTCATCACAGAATTCACGTACCCTTCAGTGACTGGTAACTCGTAAGCAAAACCTGAGGATCTCATGTCCCTGTGGCTACAGTGCTTATAATGCTCTCCAGTACTGGACAGTACTCGAGAGTATCATCAGGTATTGCTGAACGCGGCTGGAGTTTTACTAGGACAAAGTGTAAGTTCCCAGCCTTTCAATTCTGGGGGCGACATGGTTAATACACTTGATAATGGTTTATTGTGAATGGTGGGATTGTTCTCTCTTAAACCCTGATGTTCGTGTCGGTGTCAACATTTAACACATGTGTGCGAACACCCATGCTTGAGTTGGCCTCCTTAACCAATGGATACCTCCACGCATGAATCGCGGCATGTTCAGCTCAAAGGCTGTGGGTCATACAGATGGAAATATAATTCACTTCAAGTATTCTTACACCTATGGGCCCTCACATTCAATTCAGATCATGTCAGAATAAGTCCTCCGTCGGCAGCAAACTATGCAGATTTTGTTTAGCAGAATGGCTCTTAAATATGTAGGAACTTACAGTTTGTCCTGGCGTGATCAAGAAGCATAAGTGGGGAACAGTAACACATAAGGTTGTCGAAGAAATAATCATCTCACCGGTTATAAAGCGTGCCTCCTTCGAGGCCAGGTAGCTTACAAGGCCTGCAATATCCTCGGGCTGACCGACATCTTTAATTAGTCTTGTGTCCGAGCCCTATGAATAGAGTGTGGTGTAATTACGTCTGTGATGACTGGAAGCACAGATCGAGAGGCACTCACATCTAAGAATGACTTGGCCAAATCCGAATCGGACTTTACATCACCTGGCTGGTTGGGCGCACTCGAGCCATCGATCTCTATCAGAGACCGTACTTTCTGTTCATTTGTTTGTGCTGATGATAGCTCAGTCTCTTGGCGATTTGATATTCGGGTGATGCTTACACATTTCGGTAATGATAGTTCCGGGGGCATAGCAATTCACTGTGATGTTGTATCGACCAAGTTCCTGCGCTAATCGGATTATAAGTGTCATGTGGGGACAATATTAAACGAAATAGTATTCTTGCCAGCACTGTGTGTAAGACCTCTGATAGCAAACTTGCTAGCACAGTACGCAGCATGGAAAGGTTGTCCTCTCAGGCCCTGTACTGAACTCGCCCCGATGATACGCCCCCCGCGACCCTGCTCGATCATCTGTTGTGCTGCATATTTATAGCACAAGAATGGGCCACGGGCATTGATGGCCATGGTCTGTTCCCAATCAGCTAGTTCGGCTATAGAACATCATCGATCAACATAGTAAGGGGCTGAATGGTGTTTAAATCGTAGCTCACTAGAAACCAATGGTGCTATTCGAGCAATCCCCGCATTCGCTACCATCTACGGAGAAGGCGTTCAGAAGTACATGGAAAACGGACGGTATGGCAATTGAGCTCACGACGTCCAGACCCCCGAGCTCCTTAACAACCTCTTGTATCATTCCTTTGACCTCTTCCTCCACAGACACGTCTGCAGGGACTAGCAGTACTCTTCGCCCCATTTTCTCTATGTCGTCCGCTACGATACGCAATTCGCCACGTTTGTACGGGATATCGTTCAAAGCGATGTGATAACCATCGTTTGCAAGACGGAGCGCAATGCCACGCCCAATGCCCTGAGCGGATCCGGTGACGAGTGCGACACCTTTTGCGACAGACATGTAAACGTTTCAGTATAAGCAGGGAATGAACACCGAAACTGATAAGAAACCGACTTAACCCTTGGGCCTTATATGAACTTGTAATGACGTTCCGACCGCAGAATTCCGTGCCATATTGAAGAGTAAACAGAAGCCTCGAATAACTTCGAACTCTCATGTGCTATTCATGCTATTGTAATCGACAAAAATGGCACTGCGGAAACTCACGGGGCCATATGATCACATCACGGGACGTTGCAGGACACACGCCCCAGTGCAGAGGTGCTTGAGCGCTTGAGCCTGAGTGACCGACGACCGCTGACGATGCAAACACAACACGTCGAGAAGATCGGCGAGACTTGCCTAAAGATCCCAAGACCCATCCCCAGATCCTACAAGCCTCCAGACCAGCCACATCAGGCAAGCACGATGAATGGAACTGTTCCTATTGAGGTGCATCCATATGGCGAACCGCATGACGAAACGAAATCGCGGGGGTGATACAGGTGCGACAAGAACATTAGAATTCTTCAAAGCCTGAGCTGACAGAAAACGCGCCAGATCGTTAGTCGGAGTGCACAGCGAAGGCTGGGAAGGATCCCTTGCCCAGACTCAATAGCATCAAAGCCGGGCCCAATGGCGATCCAGACAGTGATACGGCCGCACAGTGCGACATTTCCACAACATCTAGAGCTCCCCGAAAGCGACACAGGCGACCGCGACCGTGAAACGAAATGTTGCCGTGTAATCGGACCCATGCTAAATAAGGACGAGGCCAACTCGAGGGGAAAAACAGCTGGACTGACTACAGAGATAAGCACCCGAAATATGAACCGGACATGCCTGGAAGGTTGACAGGAGCTATTAAAGGTGTAGGACTCACGATGACGCAGCGACTCAGTGGTCAAAGTGAGTCATTACTACTCAACCGGCTAGCCAGAAAGGTCAGCATACCCAACGCAGACAAAACAAGAACGCACCAGAACTACTCATTCCATGATCCAGACTACCAGTTCGCTGAGGAAGGCTCAGATCATACACTGTGAGAAGAGCCACAGGTGACGCTAATGAAGTATTCAAGCTTACTTGACCGCGTTCTCACAGTCGACCTCAAGCCGATTCAACACAAGTAAAGCCGATTTCTCCAATCGACTCTTGCCTCCTCTCTGATTTACACCTGGTGGGTCCTGTCATTTGTCTTCAGTTCCAGCGACACATTCCTTAGTCGATCGACCCCGTATCTGGGTTACTGGCAAAGCGCCGCGGGACTCTTCAACGAGTTGTTTGAACTTATTTCAGGGAAATGCTAGCATAAACAGCGAAACAACGGACGAACTAGTCGCCAATCTAGTCTGCAAAGCCAGTCGTCTCATTGTCCTCGGCCTACACATCGATTGACTCCCCTGCATGTGATCGACTACATATTTCACATACGAACGTCATCGTGAGAAAAACGAAGACATTTTAAATCCCTTTAGTGGCTTAGATGGCGGAAAATCAAGTGCAGATGTGGTCTACGTTCAGTTTCCGTTAATTCTACCATCTGAAGGAATGCTGAATATGCGAGTAAGATAAAACAAGGGAGTAGCGAGAGGACGGGGTCAGAGGTATTAGGATGAGCGAGCAAGGAATGAAGAGGCGACGCAGGTCAGTGTGTGTGTTGTGTAGATACTTTGATAATTTCACTTTTTCTGAGTGTTAATAGGATCGAGGGAATAAATGTGATGATGATGGAGAGGGGACAATGGTTAGGGCCCGGATTCTGACAAGTATACTACACCTTTTCCTCCCCGAGATACACGTTTGACAGCACATGTAGATGTACTTCTGCTCCATTGGTATCAAACGGCTGTGTCATTGCCCCCACATTGTCCTCAGGATTAAAGTTGACTGTCGATTGTGGCTGCTTGAACGTCTGATCCTCCATTGCCCTCCCCATGATCACATGGAGGATCAACATCTGCAGCGACATGCACTAGGCCAGTCCGTTCCCGATGAGTCAACATGCTCGTATGGATTAGAACGCATCCACACACCATCATCAAGAAATATACCGACACGAATGCAATCGATGTGGGACTACCAATCCCCAGCGATGTCAAGCCCACGATGCCAGAAATCGTGTATGGGAAGGCTGACTCGACAAAGAGCGTAACAACAGAAAAGTAAACAGAGGCGTATTCATTTCCAAGGTGTTCTTGGACTATCTTTCCATGCTGCACGATACGGAAACAGATCATGCATGTCAGGGTGGTGTTGAGGACGACAGCGACAGTAATGTATGTAAAGCTGAGTTACACAGCAAGGCCATTGAAGTAGTCATCACCTGGCGAGCTGGTGATCCAGTCGACGATAGTTCCCAATACTGGTTCCAGTGAATATAGTATCAAAACACAGCAAGGGGGCATGCAGAGAATACCTACCGAAGGTTGCAAACCATAGAATCATAGGAATGGTGATCACTCGGATGCAACTGCTGCAACTGGTCCAAATAATCCAACACTGGTAAATCTGTTATCAATCAAACCCGTGAGTATACACGCTGACTACTACCTTGCGTATTTCTCACCATGAGACCATCTGTCGTGAGCTGCAGCAAGACGACTGCCATCATCCCCCAATCCACATACCAAACAAAAGTGTTTTCCTCATAGTATTGCTGAGGACCTCCTGGATATTGTTACGAACGCTCCTAAACCCCTATCTTCAACCCCTGTCTTCATGCCATCTAATCCCTCTCTATCTTATCAACAAGTCTACCATCCACAAGAACGCTATGTCATTCCAGTCTATCAACCACCAGACTTGTTCTAGACTTCCGCCTCATGCCAAACCTATGCTCAACTCCTATTCCTATTGGCTGCCACAATACACAGCCTCATTATGTCATACGATTCTTTTCCTCCAATCATATTATTCTTTATGCACAGCCTACATGGCACCACTCTCATTAACCAATCACGGTCATTATAGATACTTCCTTTTATGGTATAAAGTCTGGCACACCAGTTGTGCACAGACCAGGACACAAATACATACAAACACTTTAGACAGTATATATACCTTCATGTAGTAGCGTACATTCCTCAGTTTAATTCACTTCGGAGTTTTCCACTCAAACACTACTCTCAAAGAGCCAGTCCCTCTACAAAGGACCACTACACATCATCCTAGTTGTTTGGGTGTTGTTTCAGATATGACGCTCCCAATATCCACATTCTTTCGCCAAACAACTTGAATGCTTGGCTGGCTATCCAGATGGTCACCAAGAATAGCATGACGCTGCTGAACACGGCATAAGGTATCTTTGTTCTCTTGGGCACTGTTTGAGAAGTTAACAAGACACTCATAGTTCTGAAGTAGAGGAATAGCTCAATGCCTGCATGACTGAGTTGTCCTGTGAATTTGGGTGTGAATTGAAGACTTACCATAGAGAATATTCACCAAGTTGATCCCGATGTAAAAAGAGTTTTGGAAGAGGTCTCCAGCTGAGGGAGAATTCGAAGATGCATCATCCATGGTCACCCATAGAGTTCTGCACGGGTTAACCCACGGGTGTCGTCATGTCAACCCGTATCCAACCTGTCGAAACCCGAACCTGTCTAACCCATGGGTTGTATAACCCATGGGTGCCCCTGACGGGTGTATGGGTGTACACCCGTCACAGCTCAACCCGTGGATCTCTATCAGTTAGGATGTATCCATACAAATAATGTAGCCATGTACTCTATTGCATCTCGAACCCATCTGGAGCGACCTCATCAATTGCGTCCCATCCATCCAGGAGTGCAGCATCCTCATCATTGGCATCTGAGTCCTTCATCATAACAATTTTCTTCACATCTGAATCCTTTACCATTCCCATGAGGCTCCATGACCCAAGGCAGAGCAGTGCACGGACGCTTTGACTTGATAATCGATTTCGAACATGGGTCAGCAGATTGCGGCCGTGGCTGAACAGCCACTTGACATCAACTGATGTAGCTACATGAAAAATAAGTTTAGTACTGATGTAACCTTTCAAAACAGAACGAAAAAAGCAAACCAGGAATGCTCAAATAGTCTGTAGCCATGCGTGCAAGTCGAGGGTACCGGGCAGAATTGTCAGCCCACCACTGGAGAACATTATTGACATCCTCGACAACCCCAGTGGCCAGGTAGTCTTCCAGTTCATTGTGCTGCACTTTTAACTTGGATTTAGCCAAGCATGGCAGGTTATCGAACACGTTGGCAGAAGCTCTGAGTCGGCTTGATTCTGGTGAAGTATCCATGTCAGTCATGGTATTGGCATCAGTTGTACCAATATGATACGTGTGATATGAGTTTTCGTATGCATCCGAGACCAGAGTCTTTGCCATTTTGATCCATTCGTGCTTCCAACTGACGCTCTTGAAGAACTCAAGCTTGTGGCGGGAGTGCAAAACTGTGTGATTGGGTTAGGTTGATGTCGTGATCATCAATTAACATACCCATGGCGATACGATACACATTGGCCAAGTCCATCAATGAGTAATATCTGTTGAGGGTCTTCTTAGCCAGTCCAATGGCCATATGGATTGCTGGGCTAAGTTCTTGGTTGTCAAACATGCCATTTGTGAAGGCCTCATCAATGTAATCCATGGCCGGTATGACCATGGCAAGATTTGGTGTTTCGCAAGAAAAGAATGCCGTCACGTCCTTCAGAGTCTGATTGTGTGATTAGTAAGCTGAATGCTGTGCAACAAGCATGCACACCTTGAGGACATCACGCAGCTGACCCAATAGCTCCCACTCTGCCTCATCCAGAGCACAGTTACTCACCCCCAGCTTGTTCTTATCCATGATTGCATCAATTCCAACTTGGTACTCCACTGCGAAGTTCAACATGTCGAACATCGAGTTCCAACAAGTCGAAACGTCCCGTGGGAGATGTCTCACAGTCAGTCCTTGCTCTCTCAACGTCTCCTTCCAAGCAGGCAGCAGCTTTGTACTCGAGTGGATGATTTTGAATGCCAGTTTACGAATCTGGCATAGTAGTCAAGGTATGTCCATGTCGTTTCAATGAATCCCACTAACCTTCGCAAGCATCAGATGGAGTGGCTGGATATGCACATCAAGATCAGCGCGCTCCTCTGCAGTCAAGCAATTGGCCTCGTCAACCCAACCGGCCATATCATCCTCCTCAAGATCCCCATCCGCTTCTTCACCAGACTGGAATTTCGACTCATACACCTCAAGTCTCGTCTGGAGCTCCTCCAACTCAAGTTCCTGCCCCAGCTCTCTCCAGTCGTCTTCCTCATTATCCACATGCTCGCTACTTCTAACATCCTTCTTTTTTGGCAGATCAAAAATGCGAATAAGCGTTTTTGCCACTAAATTGACAACATGCAGGAAACAACATGTACATGCGTTGTCTCCCGCGAAATGTGCAAGTTGATCTGCTAGTTCGTACGTCATCGTATCGTTTGATGCAACATTGTCAGCGGTAATGCTTAGGATCTATAGCGCATGTCAGGTGAGCTGTATGTACATCATTCTGCATGTTACTCACCTTATCTGAGATACCAAACTCAGTCAGAATGTTCGCAAACACTTCTGCCAAGTTCATGCCACTGTGTGACTACACACCAACATCATTAGTACAAGGTATGTGCGCATTTGTGTTACAACTCGCCTTTGCGATCTCAACCACATCCAGGACCATGGAAAGTGGTTTTCCCTTGTTGGCCAGGTGTACCGTGACAGCCACAAACGCTTTGTGGTTTGGAGAAGTCCATGCATCCGTTGTGAAGCTCAACTCACCATCATATTCCTGGTATGTGGTCAATTTCGTTTGAAAAACATATTAATACATCTCACCCTTAACATTTTAGCAATTCGCTTTCATACATTTACAAACACTAGCCAGGTGTCCCGCGATACCGTTGTTGGGTGTGGTAAGTAATATTCAGGGTGACCTGTCTTCATCAACGACTTGAATCCCTGGTCACTGACTATTTCGAATGGATGCAGACTCTCTGACACCCAACGCACAATCTCTGCCCTTCAGATAAGTGTCAGCAATAACACTGGACCCAGGTGAATGAACAATCAGCATACTTTGTCTCTGTACAGGTATGTTGTCTGTGCGAGTAAGTGACTATTGTCTTGCCTTTTTGTTTAAACACAACTGAGATGGTCCCTTGCTCGGTACGATTGTTGACTACTTTGTGTGCAGTTTCGAGGTCCTGGCCATCTGTCACATCATTCACGGCCGCTTCACCCCAACATGAGCGTGCATGTCACCACATGTTACTCGTTGATCCCTTATCACCTTTATCCAGGTATCGCCGTACTTTGTGCTTGCACCCCTTTGCAAGACATTGGAATGCATGCGTCCGTCAATTATTGACATATTCTATTTCAGGAACCGGCGAGAAAAATGCATAGACTGGTGAGTTCCAATCTTTCATCATATGCTCTGTGAAATAATCAGCCATGACAGCACAGACTGAACTGTGAGTCCTCATGAAGCTCATCATCAGAATTTATTTCAACCGAGTTGTCCTGGTCATTGGCAACCCTTGTCTTCATGCGCTTCATCTTGCCGTGCGCCTCTTTTGTGGTGTGTGGCACCACAATATCTTCATCATCCGAGTCTGACCGAGTGTGTTTCTTACCTGTACCGCAGGTATCTGTTACAAACGCGTCAATTAACCCCTATGTTTTCAACCTTGAGCAACACTTCGCTCAAGACACTTATGTCTTTGACCCAAACCAACACATCACATGACTGGTCACGTGATCCTATCATGCATCATGCCAAACCTATGTTCGGAACATAACCCTATTGGCTGCCACACTTGCATAGCCAAGCACAGCCCTATGGAACATTCTATAACATTCTAACCTATAGCATTTCTCGCTCTTATCTATAACATCATGCGCTTACCGATGCTGTGCATCATACCACTTTTATTTGACCAATCATGTACAGTCTCATATGGAATTCTCTAGAATATGCCAAATAGATACAAACATGTACTTGTAGTATAAAAACCCAATGTCAACACCAGAGAACTCCAGTAAAGTTCTTCTGGTCTTTCCTCTTCATTGACTTGAGAACTCCACAACACTCCATCCATTCGCTTAACATCTCTTGTCTTTGAGAGTTGTTTCATAAGAACTTTACTATTATTTCTACCTCTACCGTTGAAGTCGCAGACTTAGAAGAAGGTTATATTCGACGCCGCCACTGAAGCACGCGCATGTGCGTTGTCTCGAGCTGGTCACAAGGTCCGGAAGGTTTAAACTTCGCGTGTACCAGTGAACCACGAATCCTCATTGAATGCTCACACCCACTTTTGGAAAGTAGTAGCCCCACAGCTGCCCCGTGCTAGCAGCGAGGAGGTACAGCGTCTGAGAGATAGCATTAGGGATTGGAGATATCCGACAGAGGAACCCCTTGATGCAGCAACCTTATCTTTTTTAATCTATGACAACTTTCTACCCTGGGCTCGCTTCTCTCGCACCTCAGAAGATCAAGTCCTGAGAGGCGTATTAGCGCACCAATCACTAGAAAGAGTCCCCCTTCGCATCACTTCAGAAGGACTCGTCGACCACTCGGCGTTATCCTGGCAAGGAGGATCACCTGGTACAGAGGGCAGGTCTCTCTTGTTGACCAGAGTAGTAGTAAAAGAGGAACCTGCGGAAACCCCCTTAAGTCCGCTCACACCGCTTTCATCAAGCGAAGAACCAGAACTGGTGATAAAGAGATCACCAAGTCCTATCGTAGTACCCCTTCGCATCCCCAAAAGAGAAAGGAGTGAAACGTGGGACCCCAACACAACCCCCGCAGAGTTCGATGACACACACCTACAAAGGCAAAGAGATTGGCAACGATACTTGAGGAGTAGAAAAAGGGTTAGATTTGAAGGATACAATCAGATTCAAGATAATCTGAGTCGATCGTTGAGACCAAGGAACGTGCTTAGAAAGCCAACCAGAGTACCTACTATTCTTTCCAAATAAACAACACCCCCTATCATTATCAAATGGCTGAATTCACAGGACTCGCCACATTCCTGGAAAATATCCAAGCTGGAGGATCTTGGAACAACAATGCAGGACACCTCACAGCAGGGTTAACAGAAATAAAGGACGCAATACAAGGAAGGGACGCAACTATAGCGGTCCAGAATCAGCAGATTCAGGACCTACTACAAGAACTGCAAATCCTTAAGGCAACTCAATCCGCGCCAATAGCAGCGGGCACAAGAAAATTTGAAATACTAGCCGACCCAGGAGAGTACAAGGGGTCCATTCCCCACTTCGAAGAATGGTGGTCCAAAATGCTGGCATGGATCAAAATAAGTAACATCAACACAAATACCTGGGACGCATCGCTAGCAGTCCTCTCTAGGATAAAAGGGGACAAAGGAGGCTCCTTCGCACAGATGTGAATGGAACAAGTAATCGCAGATCCGGTCAGTTACGACTGGGATCACATTAAGGAACAGGTTGAGACAATGTTCCGACCAACAATCCAAAAGGACTGGGCCGTCGCACAGATCGAACGGTTCAAACAAGGAAATATGAAAACGGATGAGTTCCTAGTAAAATGGGAAGCTCTGTACAAAAAATCGAAGGTTGACACATCACATGGAGTACGCCTTCTAGAAACAAACACCGCACCTCCGATCATCATGCAGATCTTCCAAGAAGGAAAACGAAGGAGCATGGTAACCGCCTACCTCAACGAGATAAGAAGGGTGGGAAACGCCAAGGAATCCTTGAGCTTCCTGAGGAACGCTACACAAAGGAGGGATCCCAATGTGATGGATATAGATAACATCTCAAAAGACAACAATGGGTGGTACCATACGGCCGCCCAAACAACAAAGAAGCCAGGCACTGGCAAGTGTTTAAACTGCAACAAAACCGGTCACTGGGTAAAAGAATGCCCAGAGACGAAAGTACAGTGCCTGTCATGCAAATGGTATGGCGGCAAACACCACAAGGACTGCAAGGGCAAGCAGAAATTAAAAGCCTGCGAAACTAAAAAGGAGGAACACACCCCTCCAGCGAACCCAAACCCTTTCGACAAACTGAAGGGGTTATCATATGAACAAATGAAGGAGCACTTCTTGAAAGAAGCGGGAAAAGCCTAAGTGAGCTGACTAAAAGGGACAGTCAGTCTCACAAAGGTCAGTCTTTCTTTGCTCCCTTAGACATTGAAACATGCCTAGACGATTATGATACCAAATTGTATGCGAGCCCTGAGTATTCCCCTTCTTCACTTCCTATGCTTTCGGACAATATGCCGTCAGGAGCGTCTCACAATGAGCGCGGCTGGGACAATAAACCAGTGCTTGATTCTCCTAAGAGTTACCCAGAAAAATTTATGAGATCCGCTAACCTTGATAGGGAAATCACCCTCAAACTCAAAATAAAAGGAGAAAACTCAGAAAAGAAAATAAATGCATCCGCCTTGCTGGATAGCGGAGCGAACATTACGTTCCTAAATGAAACCTATGTAAAGAAAAACAAATTACGAAAACACCCCCTTCCATTTCCGGCAAAAGTCTTTAACGCCGATGGAACTCCTAACTCCTCAGAGGAAATCACACACTATGCCGACATCACTCTAGACTTTGAAGGACATAAAGAGGTCGTCAGGGCAGAAATTACGAACCTGGGAACTCATGACCTGGTTCTAGGATACACGTGGTTGAAGAAACATAACCCGGACATCGATTGGAGTACCGGAAAAGTAAACTTGACACATTGTCCACTCCAATGCACCGACTCTACCTTCCTAAGAAAGGTCACATGTGAAGAAGTCGAAGATATATATTTCCATTACGAAACCAAGACGGCAAAAGCCGAAGAAAAACCAAAAACAGAAAAACCTGTAGAAGAGATTGTTCCAAAACAGTATCATGAATACCTGGACGTATTCTCAAAGAAGAAATCGGAAAGAATGCTGCTTAGGAAATCATGGGATCATGGAATCAAACTTAAGGAGATGTTTCAACCAAAAAAGGGCAGAATCATCCCTTTATCTCCAGATGAACAAAAAGAAGTTTCAGATTTCATTGATGACCAAATGGCGAAAGGCTACATCCGACCTTCTAAATCAGAACAAACTTCTCCCGTGTTCTTCGTACCGAAGAAAGATGGACAAAAGAGGATGGTACAGGATTACCGATACCTTAACGAACACACGGTCAAAAACAATTACCCACTTCCACTCATTTCACAACTCGTCGATAAATTAAAACATGCAAAACTCTTCATGAAGATGGACCTCAGATGGGGATATAACAATGTTCGGATCAAAGAAGGAGACGAATGGAAGGCAGCCTTTGTTTGTTTCAGAGGCTCCTTCGAACCCCTGGTCATGTACTTCAGATTATGCAATTCCCCCGCCACTTTCCAATGTATGATGAACGAGATCTTCGCCGATATGGAAGGAGTCGTGGTTGTCTACATTGATGACCTAATGATATTCACTTCCACAGACAACCAAGAGGAACACGACAAAATCGTACTCGAGGTACTCCGCAGGCTTCGCGAAAATGACCTATTCATAAAACCGGAAAAATGCACTTTTTCATGCAAACAAGTAGACTTTCTAGGAATGATCGTCGGAGTAGACGGTATCTCCATGGACGACGAAAAGACCAAAGCCATCAGAGAGTGGCCTACACCCACGAAGGTCAAACATGTTCGATCCTTTTTAGGACTTGCCAACTTCTACCGACGATTCATAAAAGATTATGCGAAAATAGCACGCCCTTTACATGATCTTACGAAAAAGGAAGTCCAGTGGACCTGGACGGAAAAAGAACAAACATCTATGGATAAATTAAAAGAAGCTTTCACCACTGCCCCCATCCTAGCATACCCAGACCATGACGGCAAATACCGCCTTGAGTCCAACGCCTCGGATTACGCCACAGGAGCAGTCTTATCTATTCTCAAAGGGGATAAATGGCACCCTGTAGCCTATAACTCCCACAGTATGTCACCCGAAGAAAGGAACTATCTTATCGCCAACAAAGAGATGTTATCGGTGATCCAATCTTTGGAGTTATGGAGACACTACCTAGAAGGGCTGGAACAACCCTTCGAAATATGGAACGACCATGAAAACTTAAAATGGTTTATGTCACACCAAGACTTGTCTAGACAACAGGCACGATGGGCGCAATATTTATCTAGGTTCAATATGACATGGCACTACAAAGCTGGTGCTACTATGGGAAAAGCAGATGCATTATATCAAAGAGAAGATCACGCCAAAGGAATTGAAAATGACAACACAGGAATAACAGTTATACCCGAATCTCAGATCCGCCCAATTGAGGTATCGTTAAAGGATCAAGGAGAACAATTCCATGAATGTGTTAGTCATGAACAGATGAAAATTCCAAATCGGGCAATCAAAGAACTTCAGAAACGCGGATAGTGTTTTAAAGTCCGGTCCGGTCCGGTCTTTGTTGCCTTTTTTGGCACAACCGGACCGCGACCGGTCTCGAGAACTGGAAGTATCTATTGCAACCGCAACTGCAACTGCGCATGACCGGTTTCTATCGGTTGCAGACACGGTTGCAACTGGTTGCAACCGGTCCTACCATGAACCGGTTGCCAACTAGGTCGTGACCGGTCCGAACTTGTCAAGACCAGTGAATCAGACTACTA
>JBBPLQ010000570.1:0-18667 GCA_038089855.1 Royoungia palumana
ACACTCACCTTTCACGATCTTTTCACCTTTATTTAAACTTAGCTAATGGACTTAACTGATTAGATATCAGTGATCTATGATACAGGATCTCTACGGATCTAACGGATCCTTTCCATCTTCTCCCGATTGATCTTCCATTCTTATCGTTGAAAAGTCCAAAAGCTAGCTGAATGGGAGTAGCTAGGGTGTTGGGTAAGTAAGTGCGAGGTTTGGGATTTGTCCCAAGGGGTCCCTAGTGGGTCTGGGATGAAGTCCTGAGTGAGGGGAGTGACTTCCAGGAAGTCCAAGTGAAGTCCTGGACAGTCCAAGCACAGGAGGAGTGATAGGAGTGGTCGGGAGCGGTCGATCGGGGCCGGAAAGGTGTCGGAAGGTTGGTCAGGTCGTCGGAAATGCTGGTGATGGACGGATAGATTGATAGGAAGGTAGGTAGGTACAGAGGAGTCGTCTGGAGGGAGTAGATATCGTCTGAAAGGTGGTAAAAGCTCCCTAGACAGGGCTAGGTACAGGAATTTATAGTCTGGGCATTTCCCGGACTGTATAAACAGTCGCAAAGCTTGGAAATAGCTAAATAATGAATCTATAGTATGTAGACCTACTGCCGAGTCAAGTCCGAGGCATATGAACGAAGTCCGGACCGCGGGAAAGTAGTCCGAGGTAGTCCGGACTGCGAGAAACCCGCCGGGAATAGTCTGGACCATGGGAAAGACGACCGGACTATCGAATATGTGTCCGGAATGTATGCAATGGGACTGGAAAGTGGACAACGGGGCCGGAAAGTGGAGAATCAGTCCGGAAAGTGGACGATCAGGCTCGGGAATGGATAATCGGGCCCGGAAATGGATGTTCGGGCCCGGAAAGCGTGCATCAGTCTCGGGATGAAGCCGGGATATCTACCTAGAGCTGTCCCAAGCTCTACACCGGGAAGCAGTTCCCGTTGTATCTCTGGCTAATTGGGGTTGCATGTAACAGTCATGAAAATATCGACTTTGCGAAAGTGTCGGGCCAAAGCCAACCCATCTTGGTAGCATTGATACATATAGCGTGGACCGCCAGTAAATGATGATGGCAGAATGATGCGTTGTCCAATCGCATGGAGATTGAGATCATCGTCACCTGCAGCCGTGATAGCATCCTCAAGACCACTATAAAGGATGGCGCGGAGTTTGTCTTGGTTGAGACGCAAAAACGTGAGTCGGTTTTGTTCTGCAGAAGCAAACATGTCGACCAAGTATTGTTGGAACAGTGCTTGTCCATGAAGGAGAGCTGAGTATTCACCTTGGCGGGGAAAGAGATGAAAGGCAACATAGCGGATTTGTGAAAGCGCTCGTGGTTTCTCCTTGTCAGGCTCGTGCATCTGTAGGTCCCAATGCCAACCATCCTCACCATACGGGAAGAAGAGCACATAATGCAGGCATGCATAAGACCTATGCCCTTCACTAATTCGCTGGAGTGGCCCATTTTGGCAGTGCAAAATTATATCGTGGGAGTCATTTGCCTGAGTTCCATCTCCGGGGATCACCGCAGCGATCTCGCTAACTGTTGGGAGGTTGTACCGTCGCTGATCATGGGCAGGGTCCGCAAGTAAGCGGATAGTGATTGGCGAGTCCACAGGAGATTGTTGGAGTAGCTCATGTGCATTGCGAAACAACGTTGCATATCGGTGGTGACTGATTAACACATCCTGAAGTCTTCGCATCGTACGCCCTGAGAGATCATGGTTAACACCCTGTTGCATTCGTTCCGCCAGAGCTATCTCTGGATCATAGATATAGAGTTGCGCATACAAAGGCTGGCGGCCCTGAGTAGGAATTAATTGACCAACTCGATGACAGAGCTCGCCATGAATACGGAAAACATATGGTGCTTGACCCCCCCGCATGTTGATCTGATGATCAATCTCCACTCCCAGCAATGTAAAAGCAAGTGCTGCATTATAACGACGAACATTCTTGCGAAACTCGATCGCATCCGGTGTTGCACTATCCCATAGCAATTTGAGCACCTCAGGAGGTTCTCGCATTAAGGGAATGCGAACCTGGCCATGGTTACAGCATGTTCCAAACCTCGGTCGGAACTCTGATGATGCTGCAAGCCGTTCAGCTGACCAATGATAGGCATTGCAATGTGAACACGTCACGTTCATGTGTCCTAGATCATGCCGTGCATCGGGTTCAAGGTAACGAAGGCGGGCGGCAAGGAAAAGATCTCTCGGAGGTATTCGACCATGCCGGCGTGGTGCAGGAGCTTGGGGTGGGCGCTGGTCGTTGTTCTGTGGCTGTGCATTCTCTCTCGCTGGTGACCGTGGATGATCTATTTCGTGACGGCTCTCTTGTGTGAGTGCAGGAGCTGGCTGGCCCGAAGCCTGAGGGTTTGGTTGTGGCTGGACTGGTTGTCAGGGGATGTGCCAGAACTCAGGGAACTGAGGGGTATTGCCTGACCTGATTGCCTCCGAGCCTTTGCTGACGCTCACGTTGACGACGTCTACGTTGACCAAGAGCTCGTCGAGATAGTGGTGCCTCTCCTTGGGTAGTCCATCTGTTTTCCTGTCGATTGTCATCAACGATCCTCGAATTCGCACTACCTATGTGGCCCACTTGTAAAGGTAGGAACTCTGAGGATGTCATGGACACACACCCTGATCTGTCGGCTCAATGATTCGAGTCGTGGAACGGAGTGTCCGTTGCTTTCGGCAGGGATGACCCCCGTCTTCTGAGTCCGAGTGAGTAGTAGTTTGTGAACGTTTTCCATGCCTGTCCAACTGAACTGAAGCTGAAGATCCTTGAACAATGTCCTATGCAGGTTGGTGAGTAACGCTTCAATTTTCACAGAGAAAGGTCCTAGTCTCGTTTGCATGCAACGGGCTAGCTTGCTGAGGGCGGTTTGACAGACACAGGTGTAATCGATAAAGAAGAACCTAAATTACTCACGTTGTTTGCTGCAAGCCTCCCATTAATAGCAGAGGCGGTGTAGTGCATGTGTCGATGCGTGGTGGATTGGTTAAGCGCGTTGATTCGTCCCCAATGTAGTATGCCAGTGACCTGCGAGTTCGATTCTCGCTGTGTTCAATTGTTTTGGTTTCTTCACACAACACGAACAGTACAATGCCAACTTCAAAAATTTTAAGTCACTTTCAAGTCACATATAATGTATATTCGTCTGTACATTCAGTATGTCGAGCTCTTGACAAGTCTCGATGACATGACATGTGTGCTGTGTAGGTTGAGTGAATGTCTCACACGCAGGCTCAGCGCTTGTCACGTCAGTACATGCAATCCACAATGTTACCCACAATGTTACCAACTGGATTGTTGGCCCACTGACTGACTGCCTGGGTATCAATTAACTGATCCAATGTCGAGCTTTGTTCTCGGGTTTCTCGGGTTCTCACAGGCTAGCTAGTCTAGTGTCGCTAGTTGAGATCTGTCGCTAGCCAATCAGAATTGAGAGTTGTCTCTAGGTTCTCACGGGCTAGCTACTTTAATAAAGAAGATGAAAAAAATATTTTAAATCCCATTTACAGTTTTTGAAATTTGAGGGCGCAATGCCCTGTAACACAGCATTGGTGTGATCGATGATCAATAGCCACGCCTTCTCTCTAAATATGGATGCTTGTGCGGGACTGGTGATCGAGCCATACAACCAGCTGCTCTTGAGTGGCTCTGGCACTAATTGTTCAGCGAAGCCAGTGCGATGTAAATGATGGTGCGTGCAGACTGCATCCGGTTCCTAGCATGGAACGCTCTTCATCACGGTTAGGTCCATCTGATCAAGGAACTGCACAATACAGGATCGTCTAGTCACGTTGCGCGCTTCAAGCGGTCTTTGCCGGACCAATGGTATGAGTCAAGGAGGTGGCCTGGCATTCGGCGCTCAGTTGGTGTCCTGAATCTGACCACAGAAGGTAGGGTTTTCCTCTGATTCAACTCTCTCAGACGATGATTTGTTGCAAATGACAGCAAGTGACGGCATGAATGGACTTTTCCGCTGCGTCTACTATTGAATGCTGTAAGTTCCATCTCGCTGCTGTAGTGCACTGACAATCGCATGACTCAGAGCCGCGCCTCATTCATGTTACATATATACGCGGAAGGTGAGATGCGGCGGGGGTACTTAGCCCTCTTGAACGCGCACATCACGGCGGATCCCTGGCTCAGGCCCACTCGTTCAACCACCACACTCTCATTGATTGCGCCGAGAGCCTTTACTTATTCGAGTGCTAGCGCCTACATTCAGCATCATATCAGACTTTCTTTCTAATCCCCATGGTGGCTCACCAATCTCTAGGAAGCAGGAGAGCTCTCCTCGTTGCTGTCCGGCACGTCAGCTGTAAAATTGGGTCCAAATTCAACAGCTTGCCTGATCTCGGTTTTGCCCATCGAGATGCCCAGGCGTTTCGAGACTATCTGATAAGTATGTGCGGATTTAGTCGCTGGATGCACTTGATCAGTCTCATTGGATGAAATGCAGCCGTCCGCGGTTACCAGTCAAATGATGTTATCCTGATGCTAGATTCCAGACAGCACCCGAAAGAACTTTGGCCGACTCGCTCAAAAATCGTGCGTCTCTTTAAGTGATTCTGATTTGGAGGTCCAATGATTGAAATTCTCATAGTTACGGCAAATTGATCGACTAACCAGCGACGTTCCAGAGGATTGCCGCATCTGTTTCTACTGTAAGTCGTCGAATGCCTGCGCGAGAATCCGGGGTGGTAACTCATGGTTTTTTCAGTCTCGGGTCACGGTCTAGAAGAGGATGGTGGTGATCGTGCGCGTATGAGAGCCGATGGTCGGGATTCTGGCAAGTGACTACCATTCTTGCATCTGCAGCCGGGCTCAAGTGGGTATTACCCAGAAATCATCTGTGCGGATGGGATGCCCATTCTTGATAATGTGAGCAAAACAATATTTGTGTCCCTCCCTTTGATATCATATCTGTCAGGTCCTCCATGCACGGCTTATCTCCCCCCTCGAAGGAGTAAAAGGATCGAAACTATTTGTATGTATGCTCCGCACAATTAGGTCTCTTCAAGACCGACACATTTCTAGACGCTCTTTGATTGTTGTCATTCTGAGACTCTCTTAAGTGCGTGATAGGTGAAGTCACATTGATATTTCCCTGTGACATTCGTTGACAGATCTACGGAGGGGCAATGGACCAAATATCTATTCGAGGGCATGGTCTGTCGGTCCCGGCCAGTTGTTCAAGGGTCAATTCAACTGTTACCTGACACCAAAACTTAAACACTAATTTCGGAGTTCTCAGATGTTGGAATTGCTGTGGTCAACCTACGTAAGTTTACATTCGCTGCATAAGATTTGCACTGACAAGGCGTCATAGTAAAATCGCGTAAGAAAGATGAAGATAAGAACTATAACTCCGAGCCTCAACCACCCACAAAACGAACTAGCAATCAGTGGCGTGGCCCGCCGACATCGAGGACACAGGAGGTTGGAGAGCTCAACGTAGTATGCACCTGATGATGTTGCCCACTTTGTTCAGACTGATCAATGTTTTCAGATTTGCTTGTCTGCATGCAGAGATCAGCAGTTTGCGCATGACGATCGCGAACGAGAAGTGACATTCACAAAGGTGATTTGTGAGCGCAATTGTACTTGCTCGTTGATCTAAACTTGTATTTCAAGTGTTTCATAGAAGTTGTGAAGGAAAAACCTAATGCTACATGGGTGGAGGTTCGCGATTCGCTCACGTGGGTGTTACTGTCCCCTTCAGGTTGGGATTTACCCGCTAATCATCGACACGAAATACTAGGGAACTCACTGCGCAGATTGAAGCGACGTTCGCAAACGCCTGCTTGATTCACGAACCACAATCACCGAGAGTGAGTTTTTTCTGAGCGGAATCTAGCGTTATCTTCACTCACTGGAACTCAGATTTCGACTAGCCCCCATGTGGTATGTGCACAGCACGCAGCTGCCAGTCAATTCCTATCGCTTACATTACCCGTAGAACTTGGCTAAGAAAGCAAGCCTTTGAATAGATGCTATGATGGACAGGATACCCATCCGCGAGGCTTTTGTAATTAGAATGAGTCATTGACTAGCGTATCTCCTTGGCATTCGTAAATTATACGTTCAATACTCGTGTGATGGGAGTTACTACGGTAGTGTATCTCAGGCTCTTACCACGATGTTTTAGCTCGAGTTTCCTGTGATCTACAAGTGAAGCATGCATGGTGCCTCCACAGCATTGGGAGATGAGAATAATGCTATTTTGCTCGTCGCATTAGATTGCTGACTTGTTACTGCAAACAAAGTTGCCACTGACTTGCTCAGTGACGCGCTTACCGCAAGTAAAAGATGTTAGAGTAATGGCACTCACGCTTTGGTATTGTTGTGTCACCACCAACTCCGAATGTACGGACAGTTCCTTGTTCGCTTCCAGTAGCTCCCCCACCTTCCTACAATCTAGTACCCTAAGAGCAATGAGTGTGGAAATATTCTCGCCACTCACTCTTCCATGCAGCGGTCGCACGATAGCTAATAGACTGACCAAGGTTTGTGTATTTGGCGTTTACCTTTCCACATGTCTCACAGATACGGACACTGCCTTTTCAGGTCGCATTATACGAACACCTCGCAAACATGTATGGTGGGCCACCGAACAAGTACCACATGAGCATCTACGCGGAGTGGGGCAAGAATGAGTGGGGGATGATCATGACGGGTAATGTCCAGGTGTATCGTGATCACCTGTCACTGGGTCGCGACATCGTAATTCCTGAGGTGCTCGATGAAGAGACCTTGGCCCCATTTAAGCAACTGGCACGCGCAATTCATGCAGAGGACGTGCATGAACCATATACACGCCCTTTGGCTGTCATGCAAATCTCTCATGTTGGCCGTCAATCTCCCAACATTATTGGCGGTCGGAAACTAGGTGTTCCTCCCATGGCGCCGAGTCCGATTCGGGTTGGATCGAATAAACGCGTTCTATCGCACGATGGGGTTACATCCGTGGAAGTGCGGGACAAACCACACCCGTATCTCCGAGCACTATTTCAAGAACCCCAGGAAATGACACTTGACGATATCAAGCAGGTACAACAAGCTTTCATCAGGGGCGCATTGACCGCTCATCAAGCCGGATTTGACGGTGTGCAGCTTCACTGCGCCCATGGGTGTGAGTGCCTTTCACAGCGGCCTTCTTAAAATAGGCACTGAAAACTCCCAGATCTCCTGGCTCAGTTTCTAAATCCTAAGGTACATCTTGAAACTTGGTATGAAATGGCTGACGTCCCACTGACTGGTATTTTGCTTTTGCGTTCAATAGACGAACGCTCGGCAAGACAACTACTCGGCAGCACTAGAGAATGTGCTGAGGATGGTACGAGAAATCGTTGAGGGGATCCGCGCCGTTGTTCCCAAGGACTTTGTTGTTGGCGTAAAAATCAATTCTGCAGATTATGCAGAGGCGGGCGAGAGGCCTTCAGACGAGCGAGTGTTTAATGAGGCGCAGCGTGTGCTCGATCACGTACAGGCCATTGCATCCTGGGGATTGATCGATTTTATCGAGATAAGCGGAGGCGATTACGAGTCGCCAGGTACGTATCAATGATGAAAATTTAGTTCGAGTCCAAAGCTCATTTTCAATCATAGATTTTGTCACCACGAAGGCAGCAAGTCCTCGACAAGCCTTCTTCGCTCATTTTGCAAAGAGAGCACGCGAATGTTTGAAGGAGAATGCTCCATCCGGAACCAATATTCCCCTGATTATGCTCACCGGCGGTCTTCGCTCGCCAGCGCACCTTCAGAGTGCACTGGATGCTGGTCACGCCGACCTACTCGGGGTCGGACGAGGTTCGATTCTGCGTCCTGATCTTCCAGCAGTTTTGCGCGAGAGAATTCTTGTCGCTGCTAGCAATGACACGTTGATCACCGCAGACGACGAACCTTTTGCGTACGAACCAGATGATAACATCCAGCTACCGTCATGGGTGCCTCAGATCCCCTTTATTGGCGCCGGCGTTACTGTGGCATGGTACAATGTGCGAATCCGAACTATAGCTGAGTCCAAGCTCCAAGGAAGAGAAACTACTGTGGTTCAGGCTAAGTTAAATTGGATGAATGGATTAGATACGATGGTGCGGATGTGGATCTGGCTGTCACGGTAATGATGATTGTATCGTGACTAATGTGTCTGATTCTATTATAAGGCGACGTCATACCAATGATCTATTCCCCCCTTTGATCATGAGATGGAACTTTGACACTTGGAACACTTCCCGGATGAGTGTTTTCCCATCTGTGTCTATTTCTAAATATGAAAAACTGTTCTTTCCTTACCATCACCTTATCATCTTCTCGGTCTTCCTGATTGGTTCCTGCCTTAACAGAAATCTGGAAGTCGCTGTAAAACCCCAGCCAGGCCAAACATGCAGTGAAGTTTACACTAAAGAATGGATATTGGCTCATTGATAATGTTGCTAGGTATCAGAAGAAGACCAAGGTTGATTGAGGTGTCAAGCATCTGGTGTGCTGAGAGAATAGATTTTCCTCATAATCAAGCTCAACAACCCAGATTAAAGGCATCTCAAGTCTTGAGCTACTACTGAAGAAGTTGGATACTCCTTATGCTGACTTGTGTATGGTACCAATCATGCTTGCATCCTCTTTGCAAGACATTGATCACACATGCAGAGTTGATGTACTGGCCAACTCCTTTGACATAAGATGTAAAAATAGACGAGGAACACAAATGGCTTGACATGTGGAAAGCAATGGAGGACTTGTACCTTGCTCCAAGTTATCCAGAGAAATCGAGGGCAATTGGTGACTACACTAGTCAACATCACTCTCAATCTGTATCACTCATGATTTTTGTTAAGTATCTCTAACTTTTCTGTTGAATATCTCAAGTGACTCTTGCAAGTTGCCTACTAGTACATTACTCCCATGGCAAGCCAGATTGAACTCATCCATGGGTGTCTAATTGTGGCCATTGACCAATGCTCAGCATGGTGACAGCACCTACAAGGTCTTGCCTACAGCACAACATCATGTAATACTGCCAGAAGATTCAGAAGAATTATTATTTTGGCAACTTACTCAGCACTCAGTTCCAACAATTTACCATTGTTAAAGAGTGAAGTGGTCAACAAGGCTACCAAGTATGGCATTTCAGCTTGCAACATATTGGTCTCTCTGTCAGGCCAACAAATCTCTGCACATAGGTGAGTTTGACTGTATAGTAATTGTTAGAGTGTTCTGCTGAGAGATCAATTTGTACTAGTGCTGCCCAAGTTGGTGACAAATGAGTGCATCCACTTCAGTAAGCATTATTGCTCTCCTTCCAATAACATCAATGTTGACCTGTATAATATACAATGCAAAAACTGTGGACCTGACTGAAGAAGACATCAAAGAATCAGAGGAGATTGACAGAATATACCACTTCCATGCTTGCCACCCCTCATTGGACTGGTTTTGGTGGTCTTGGGTTCCCTGACTGCCACTGGCAGTAGATCTGGCACACTAAATCCTCTGATTAGAGAAGTAGAACTGTGTTGATTAGCCTTGTGACACAAGACAAGTACCTTGGAGGATATCTCGAGGAAGTAGAGCTGGGTTAATGCCTTGATGTACGACTGAGTTGACTGGTTTGGGCAAGGTCTGCACTGTCACTGTGGTCATATACGACTCATGACCAAAGCCTTGTGTGTTTTGGTTTGCCGTCGAACCCTGCCACCACTGCGAGACCATGATGGATATAAACTCGAGGGGTCTCCAAAGGCGAGTCAGGCTTGATGATATGCGGGGACATGGTACGGAGAGTTCAAATGTCAATGTGATTGTTCAAAATAGAGCAGTCGACCAAGTTTGGGTGGGTCGGGCTTGGATTATATATATACCACTGACAGCCCTACCAAGGGTTCCCCGTCAGCCTGACTTGCTGGTCGGTCACCGTCTGGCGCGATGGCAACGCTTTCTCGTACAAGAAAGCAAAGTTCAACGTCCGACGTATTCGGTCGTAGTCCGGGTCGACTACCCGACTTTGCACCACGCCCACACTCTGATCACGACTTTGATGCAGGGATCAACTCGTCTGTGGCTTGGACAGAACACCTCGATCGGGGGTCACTCTCTGATGATGAACCAATGGATCCTCCAGGGATAGGTGGCCAATGCGGCTTGTCCGCACGCGCGCTATACCAATTTGAAGGAAAGGCGGAGTTTAGGGAGCTCACCGTTGAGGCTGGGGACGCGCTACAGGTGCTGAGGCAGGATATTGGGGACGGATGGAGCCTTGTGAAGACGGAAGAGGGTAAAGTTGGCCTGTTGCCCACCGCTTATTACACGGTGTGTCTCGTGTTCCCGCTACACCTTGCGCGATGAGGTCTCATCCTGCCGTTTCAGCATACCATCGAGTTTCTCTCTGCACCGGACAACAGTCATCCAATAATGAGGCAGGGCTCGACAGACACTGTCACACCTTGTCCGCCTCCCAAGGGCGAGGCCGAGTTGGAACTCTCTCAGATCCTCCCTCAGGCCGCAGAAGATTGGCCCAACGTATTCCCGAGCTTCCGGCAACGGTTGCTGAGCGGAAAGACCATCAACCGGTTTTCTGCGTTCGTCACTAGTGGTGCAGAGGAGTGGATCTTGAAAGGTGCCCCGGAACCCAAAGACAAACTTGCGACACGCACATCCACACCCGGAATCGTTTCTCATAGTCGTTTTTCGACGACAGACTCCATTGCGGAGGACGCCCGCTTGAACAGGCTCGGCATCGGGGAAGCCGATAGGCATTTTGTAGATGAAGGTCCAGCATGGCAACCCAAGATTCCCGGCTTCCGTGTCTTGGTGCATTCACCGTCGAAACGGTCATCTGGTCTTTCCGGGGCCTATACCGTATACAACGTCACATCCCTCATTCATCCTCACGCATTGGAGCACAAAAAGTCGGATGAAGAGACAGTCCCTTCTGCCTCACCTGTTCACATCACCGTCCAGCGTCGTTTTTCGCACTTTATTGTTCTTCATACAGCATTGCTCAAACGACTTCCTGGAATTGCTCTTCCCCCTCTTCCGGAGAAGCAGTACGCGGGTCGGTTCAATACCGCATTTGTCGAAGCCCGACGAGGCGACCTGGAACGATACCTCGACCACGTCGTGCGACATCCGATTGCGCGTTATGCAGAAGTTGTCACTTCTTTCCTAGGCTGTGAAGATCACTTGGTAAGCAATTCCTTGGTAAACCCGAGTAATCATTTTATGTTTCACACGTTTCTGCGCAAGGAATGGAAACGGCTTATGCCACAATTCCTCTCGATGCCTGCTGCTGGGCCGTCGTTCTTCGCGCACGTGTTTCATCCTGCCTTCAATGTTGACATTCAGGATGCTTCGGAGATCGTTGAAAAGTTTGACAACCACGTGCGTGCAGTCGGAAAGGGTGTACAGGGATTGAGGAACACATTCGGTCGGGTGAGGGAAGCGCGTATTGGTGGGTGCTCATCAGACACTTGATGTGGTACACGTCCTCATACACATCGACATGCAGAAATGTCCAAGGCGGAGCGGCTTCTTTCCTTCTCTCTTTTGTCGCTCATCACTGCCAAGCCATCTTCTTCTGCACCGGCTATAGGTGCAGTTGAAGAGGAGGAAAATGCATCTCCCCAGCTACAGGGTCTTTTGAATGACGACGGTGCTTGGTGTTGGCGTGATGACTGCCAAGGTGCATGACTAATTTACAATCTCGCGAGACATTATTGACATTGCGGGTAGACTGTCTCAAGCTCACAAAGGCAGTCCAAAGAATCGCAGAGATACTACAAACCGTAGCGGACCTGTATGATGACCACGTCAGTGCCAATCCTATGGAGATATAGCTTGCCTCTAAAGATCAGATAGGCCAGGCGAAGGCAGTTGGCGACTCATGAAGCTCTCAAGAGCATTGCACATCCTTACATGACGTATCAGGTAGGTTACTGCAACGTTTGACTAATGCGCAAGCTAAGCCATCTAAGGGAATTATAGAGACTCACCGGTCCACGTGCTCCCGGCATGTGGACGCTGTGAACAAACCCGTATGTACCCGACTTGATGCGATCGAGCTCCCTCCTTGGCTGACTGTGTTCCCACCAGCCAAACGACGAAATGGCATCACGTTGCGAGACCGTCCTCAACGCGACCATGTCCGAACTCGATGCGTACCACACGCAAAAAGTCGAAGATTTCACGGTCCTCACCAAGGAGCATCTTGACGGAGAAATCGCGTTATACGAACAATTACTAGTGAGGCTCAAAACCGCCCGACGGGCGCTCGACCCCCCGCAGTTGGACGAGCTCGGTCGATCCCCGAGACGACCGTCCCGGTTCGAAAAGGATCTGGAGCGATCGGTAGTTGTGATCAACGACGTGGAACCACTTCCACAGCCTTGTCCTCATGTATTCGACTCGGCGCCGATGCGGCCGGTGAGTATGGCTATTCAGGGTGGTATGGGCTTGCTGCTCGGGTACTCGAGCTCTGGAGGGAGGACGAGCGTTTTGGGCAGGTTGTGGACTTGAGTGGGAGTGAATGTAAGTTGTTGGAGGGAACTTGACAGGACCATCATCTATTTACGGAAACGCTATAATCTGTCATCTGAGCGTGAACATCTCATTTCTGCATTGAAAGACTTTTCCTGGCCATCGCTGGTGTAGCCCCTGGTATGCTTTACGGTCGAAATAGAAGACTTGAGCGCAGTCCGTGTCGAAGACTTGATATGAGTACCGCACCATGAACTTTGTTCGATGCATGAAACCCAAACCTTCTCTGGTAATGCTTCCCAGGTTACCGACTACGCTGTATTGTTCGCCAGCGGGGACGCCTCCTGAGCGGTGCTCTGTTCTGTTGGATCTTCCTAAGCTCATGTAAATCGTCCTGACAGTACCTCTTGAAGATTGTGTCCGCTTCGTGAACGCGTAGTGTCGTATCACAAACGCGACCACGACGACAGCCCGCACATCCTCGCCGAGTGACAAAAATCGGACTTCGACCATCTCGGTGCATGATGAATGACAAACTAGTACCGGCCAGTATTGCCACCGCTCATTAATCATATCCTTTCCCACTTCTCTGTTTCACCCTCTTCGGTTTCTTATGATGCTTCTTTCCAAATGCTTCTCCCCCTACACTATGCATCGCTGCAGTAAACTTTCCTGATCCGACCAAGGAACCATCATTTGTTACCAGATTTTGGTGCGGATATAACCTTCCCCTCGTAAATTCTTGACCGTGCCATGCAGACCCTTGCACGAACGGACGCGACGAGATCGAAGTATCCTGTGCGAAGAATTCTTTGTCTAGTGCGAGTGATTTCGCACCTCTGGCTTGAGCCACCAAAACAGAGCCCTCTTCTAACGGAACCGTGGATGATGGAGTAGAGACGACAGCAACGTATGTGTCAGAACTTTTGACGACGCGGGTGACGGGGGCCCGTTTCTTTCCTATCGCTCGAAGAAGGGACAATTCGTGCGTCCGTTTGTTGAACGATTCCCCCGATATTCCCGGAGGCGGGTGGCAAAACAAGAGTTTACCATTCACGTAATCCTTGAGAATGTACCTCGCTGCCCTCGCCTCATCTGGATTGCCCTGCCCCGAACGCATGAAGCCTCGTGCGACTATCCAGTACGCATACTCATCAGTAAAATCGTTGGTCACTCGAAAGATATCACATACTGGCATATGCAATCAACAAATCCTCCGCCGTGACCTTCCCATCTCCACCCTCTTCTTCAAATTTCACCTTGATGCTCAAGCCGTACAATGCTTCAAATACGCTCCTGGGTATCCTCTTAACGAGGAGCGCAACTGGCCCTGTGTGTTCTCGCATCTGATCGATCGGTAGCACGCCGTCGCATACCAGTGCCGCTTTCGTGGTTGCGAATTGCGGGAAAACCAGTCCAGGACAATCGCACAAGACGATGGTCGGAGAAAGGTGAATGGTTTGGAAATGCTTTGTCTTGCCCGGGGTAGAGGAGACGCTGACTTTTTTCTCCCCGAGCAGAGCGTTGATCGTGCTCGATTTTCCAACGTTAGGATAACCGACGAGCCCCACAACGAGTTTTGTTAGTGGTTCGCCAGCAGGACCTTGAAAATCTAGAAGGTTGACAGTTAGCTATCAAAGAAAGGACACGTAAACAATCGCGTACTAGAAAGATCAGGTGCAGCAGAGATAAACAAGTCTTCGAGTTCCAGCACATCGAGAACCTTTGTCCGCGGATCCCGCCCATCTGGGGTGTCTTCTTCTGTAGGTATATATCGAATCCTGACATCATCAGGTTCTGATTCAATACCGGGGTCTAGTGATTTCTCGTCTTCTTCGTGGCCGTCCGGAGTACAAGGGCCTTCAGAGTCAGACGATGATTCCGGCTCAGCAGTCGAGTTCGATTTGGTTCTCGGTTGGTCCGCGACTGCATCTGATCCCTGTTTTGAAGTCCTGGGATCCATGTCACGCTGTGCCAAGGCTTCACGTCGTGCTTGTTGCAAAGCCGTAGCGTTGGTAGCTGAGAAGAATGCAAACCGGATACCTCGCTCATCAAAATAATCTGCCCATATCCGTCTACAGTCCCATGGTAGTGAGCATGCGCATTGTCAAAGGTTGAGTGTGACCGACCTCTGCGTTGCGGTCAATAAATCAGCCTTGTTTACCAACAACAAGCTTTTCCTGAGCCCTTTGCCAGTCCCAGCTTCACCCTCTGCACCTTCCACATCCTGGACATAAGATTCGAGATCCTCACATCGAAAATTCAAAGGATTGCGTGCATCAACAATCTGCACCACGAGATGGGAACGCTCGAGCACCCGCCAGAGCTGACGCCATACTTCGATATTGCGTTCAAAAGGTGTGAGGAGAAACTTTTCCTCTTCCTGTAACCTGTCAAAATACAACACAAGCACGTAAACATTTGTCCGGGAGAGGAGCGTAGAAAATATACACACTGAGCTAACCCTCTCCTCCATTCCAAGAATGCATCCTTTTCTTGCCGATCTAGCTGTGCAGTGGTTATACTCTTCGTCCAGGGTGGCCTTCTTGGTACTCTGAGGCGCTGTTTATTCGCGTGATGTTTTCTGAGTGTGGACTGCTCCTCCACCTCCGTGAGAAGATACGGATTCTGATTCGATGTCGATTGTAGGACTTTAATGTTGCGACGTTCTGTATCGGTCACTCGTATGAGCTACCAGGATCAGGGCGAAGCATAAATCTCTTCATACCGGCCGTAAATTCGGTGCCAGCCAACTGAGCAGTATTCAGGAACTCGTCGAGATCTCGTTCTTGGGTGACGGATTTCAGACGAGAGGTTGAGTCGAAATCGGTAGTATACTGCGATTCCACAGTTGACGCGAGTGAGTAGAATTACGAGTAAGACGGTCTAAGAGGCATACAAGGCCTGATTCTTGCCTCTCACGAGCATCTTTCACTTTGCGGTTGATGATGGCTCGACCAAGACCAGACGGATTCTGATTTTTCTGTCTTTGAGGCTGCACAAAAGTACGCTTGGATCGACGGTCTGCTAAATATGAAATCTGCACTTACCATTAGTCGAATAGCAGAGTAGCGGTGAATGTAAGGCAAAAGATCTAGTAAATGCTGATTAAGTCTGATGCGATGACCAATCTAGCGCGACAAATCGAAGCGGCAACAGCAAAAATCAGTTACTACAGTTTCGGCTAGAGTACATCTATTACAAACCACGACAGGTCTCTCGTATGTCAGTTAGTAGATAGATAATGTCTGGCCTTTCATATGTTACGAACGCGCCTGGAACACCTCAAAATAAGCCGTATACTCGTCCGGCGTCATAAGATCTTGATCCTCCTCCGTGACTTCTGTGAAAGGTTTCTGTACGCCATTGACTGGAGAAAAGTAATCAAGTCAGTAAGTTCGATGAATCATCAGAAGAATAATCATACCAGAGATGAGAGGTTCGTCAATTGTGGTGGCTTTTGCTTTCCTATGACCCAGTCCATCAAGGTCAAGAGGTTCGGGCACCAACTTCGCCACTTTGTTCGAAATAACGCCATCATCATCCTCAGAACGAGATCTTTTCCCGTATCCGTTGAGCGCCCCGTGTTGGACTAAATGCTTCGGCTCCTCCTCTTCTATTTCCTCGCTCCCCAGTCCCGATGGTGTTGCTTGAGTGGAAGCTGCATTCGAGGCAGCTAGTGAAGCATAATATTGCTCATAGTCTATCCACAGATATAAGTTAAGAGGGGAGGTTTATTTCGTTCGACTTACAATCCGCCTCGGTGTTGATCTCTGGTTTGACATCTTCAATAATTTGGGGAGCCTGAGGCAGTCGAGATGGACCAACAGTGCCCAAACCTTTCAGTGACTCATCGCCTGAAGGTATGACAGGTTGTCCGGTCATCGTTCGGGCATTCTCTTGAATCCCGAGAGCCGTAAGATCTCCCGTGATGGTACTTTTGAGATGCCACGCAGGAAGAAGGTTTTGTTGCCGCTTCGCTGCTGCCTCTGCATCCCGTTCTTGGCGCCTTGTCGCCTCGTCTTTGTCCATTGACATGACGATCCCAACGCCTTCGTCTTGCCGCCCACCACCAGAGGAGCCGGCAACCTTTAGACCAGAGGACTGGCCAGCTTTCTGCTTCTCCGGGTCAACAACATTGTTTTTTATCCATGATGGTACATCCAATCTGAAGGAGTCGTCAAGAGACTTCCTTGCATGATATAGAACGAGACTAACGCAGGAAGAACCATAGATTCCGTTTTCCTTAAACCCTCAATGACAAAACGCATTGCGCGGTTGAAGCGCTGCATTCGATCCTGGCTTCCTTTTACTGATTCTGCATTTTCGTTGTCGACCACCTCTCCGTGGCAAATCTCGCAGACGAATATTCCCTTGTCAAAATCCATGAGTTTGTCCACTTCCAGAGGTGTGTAAGACTTTCCACACTGTGGACAGATGTATCCTTTGTTATCCAGCTCCTGTCGGAAAGAGTATATTTAGGGTGGAGAGTAAATGGGATTCAAAACGTGAAGACGGACATTTCGAAGACCAGAATCAATTATCCTGCGCATCTCGGCAATTCGCCACTTGACAACATCGCAAAAGTGCTTGTAATTGATATAATAGTATTGCTTGCCCACAGATCTTTGTGCGCCCTCTTTGAGTTCGTTTTGACGGTAACTGAAATAACCATGAGGTCAGAAACGGGAAATTACAAAGGTGTGGGGCTTACACGTGCACCAGACGGTCATTGCCTAGGACGGCCATCAACTTGTTCAGTTCTTTGGCCTGAAGACCCATTCGTCCCGCCAAATCGTCATCTTTAAGACTGCAGTTCTCAACGTGTCACACGAGGTTGGGAGAAAAACGATGAAGGTGACATTCAGCAGGAGTTCAGAAGGCTCCATGTCTCTACTATGTAAATACTTACACGGGGTGCCGGGCAAGTTGGTCCAAGATGATGATATATTTTGGCTCGTAAAATCCACGTGCGACGTGCTGAACGAGGAGACGGAGTGTCTCTTGCTCTTCCTTTGTGGCCATCCCAAACACCCCGCCGCGCCACTATGAACGTGCAAAGGCCGGGAGTGCGCCTTTTGCTCCGAATGTTGGCCTTGCGTCGAGCGGAACGTTGGGAAACAGAGACAAGGAGACAGCCTGCCATTGACTCGTTCAGAAATGGTTTTCGGTGGCTTACGTCAGACACTCTCCCGGGCCAGAATGGTGAACCTCCCGATCTTCTTTAGCCACGGCCCTCATAGGACATGCAGACTCGGACATGCCCTCAGCAAGTTGGTACGCACCTGTTTACCACACTTGCTACCCCCTCAGATTTGCAAACCCGTCGGCATCTCTCGCTGATATGGCACGGAGTCAAACGGGTAGGAGACTCCTATCCCACTTCCTCTGACGTCAGGGCCATCACACTCGTATAAACCTGAACCCCTTTCTGAGGAAACGACGACCATGTCTGCACGGATTGTCACAGTTTTTGGTGCCACTGGCAATCAAGGTGCCTTCGTTCCTATCTGCTCTGCCTGTCCGAGTTTCACACTTTTTGTAGGCTCCTCCGTTGTTAGTGCGTTGCTTGCGGACGGGACATTCACTCCAAGGGCTGTTACCCGCCTCCCCGATTCCGAGAAGGCTCTGAGCATCAAGCAATCCGGTGCTGAGGTTGTGCAAGGCGACCTCTGGGACGTGGAATCTCTCAAGAATGCTATGAAGGGTGCAGAGGGCGTATTTGGTGTACCGTATCCCTTTCCCTCGCACAATACAAAGTTGACTGTCTCTACCCTCAGGTCACCAATTATTTTTGATCGCGAAAGTTTGGCTCAAGGACAAACTACAGAGACAGTTCTGGGAAAGAACTTGGTAGACGCAGCGACCGCGGCCGGAGTAAAGTTCTTCATTTGGAGGTACCTTGCCACATTTCCCTGACATCCTTCCGCGTCCAATGTCGATGATTTCAGCTCCCTCCCAAATTGCACCCGAACGTCCAATGGCAAATACCATAACGTACATCACTTCGACAGTAAGCTGTCTCTGGGTTGCCGTGGTCTCTCTAATACATAGAAATTACTCTAACTAGACAAAGCTGATGTCGATGACTACCTTCGAGACAGTCAGCTCTCACATGCGATCCTCGATTTGGGTACGTTCATGCGCTTTTTGAGAAAAACGATATTTGAAGAGGTGCAGGATGG
>JBBPLQ010000571.1:0-18653 GCA_038089855.1 Royoungia palumana
ATTGTTTTTGGTAGACCGTGGTGCTTCCATATGTTGTGGAGATATAATTTAGCTAAATCGAGGGAGGAACATGTTTTTGTTGTGGGTATGAATTCGACTTCTTTCGAGAAGCGATCCACAACTGTGAGAATTGAATCATAATTTTGTGACGGGGGAAGATCCGTGATGAAGTCGGCGGAGATGTCTTCCCAAGGCGCATTTGGTACTTCTAAGGGTTGTAGTTTTCCCGTTGGGGGTTCATTTCCTGTTTTGAAGCGTGCGCAGCGTTCACATTTTGAAACATAGTTTTTTGTGAATTTAGCCATTTCTGGCCAGACATAGTGGCGTGAGAGAAGTTGTAGTGTTTTTTCATATCCCGGGTGTCCTGCTACCAGTGTGTCATGATTCATTTCTAGAACCTCCATCCTGAGAGATTCTGGGACATAGATTCGATTTTCTTTTTGTAAGATGTTTTTGTTATTTATTTCTTTTAGTTCATAGCCTCTTTTGAAGAGTGAGTCTAGACCTGCACGTGGTATTTTCATTTGTTCATGTTGGAGTTTCTCGAAGAAGAGGTCTCCCTGATCCTTTAATGATACCTCAATTGGGCGGATCTGTGATTCGGGTATGACAATAACTTCTTTGTTATCTTCTTCGATTCCAACCGCGTGGTCTTCTCTTCTAGAGAGGGCGTCTGCTTTTCCCATAGTAGCACCAGCTTTGTAGTGCCATGTCATATTGAACCTAGATAAGTATTGCGCCCAGCGTGCCTGTCTTCTAGACAAGTCTTGGCGTGTCATAAACCATTTAAGGTTTTCATGGTCGTTCCATATTTTGAAGGGTTGAGCCAGCCCTTCTAGGTAATGTCTCCATATTTCCAAAGATCGGATCACCGATAACATTTCTTTGTCGGCGATAGGGTAATTCCTTTCTTCGGGTGACATACTGTGGGAGTTGTAGGCGACAGGGTGCCATTTGTCTCCCTTTTGGATAGATAACACTGCTCCTGTGGTGTAATCCGAGGCATCTGATTCCAATCGGTATCTTCTGTTGGGGTCCGGATAAGTGAGGATGGGTGCAGTGGTGAAAGCTTCTTTTAATTTATCCATAGCTTTTTGTTCTTTTTATGTCCAAGTCCATTGGACATCTTTTTTGGTGAGATTATGTAATGGTCTAGCCATTTGGGCATAGTCTTTTATGAAGCGACGGTAGAAGTTGGCTAGTCCGAGGAATGAGCGGACGTGTTTGACCTTCGTGGGTACGGGCCATTCCTTGATGGCTTTGGTCTTTTCTTCGTCCATGGAGATTCCATTAACTCCGATGATCATTCCGAGGAAGTCTACTTCTTTGCATGAGAATGTGCACTTTTCTGGTTTGATAAATAAATCATTTTCTTTTAATCTCCGTAACACTTCCAGAACGACTTTGTCGTGTTCTTCTTGATTGTCTGTGGGAGTGAAGATCATGAGTTCATTGATATAGACGACCACGACTCCATCCATATCAGAGAAGATATCGTTCATCATCTGTTGGAAAGTGGCGGGAGAGTTGCATAAGCTGAAGTACATAACGAGGGGTTCATATGATCTGCGGAAGCACACGAATGCTGCTTTCCATTCGTCGCCTTCTTTGATACGGACGTTGTTGTATCCCCATCTTAAGTCCATTTTAGTAAAGAGTTTTGCATGTTTCAGCTTGTCTACAAGCTGGGAAATGAGGGGAAGAGGATAATTGTTTTTGACCGTGTGTTCGTTGACGTAACGGTAATCCTGTACCATTCGTTTTCGTCCATCCTTTTTGGGAACGAAGAACACTGGCGATTTTTGTTCGGATTTAGAAGGACGGATATATCCTTTTGCCATTTGGTCATCGATAAAGTCTGAGACCTCCTTTTGTTCATCTGGGGATAAGGGGATGACACGACCCTTCTTTGGTTTGAACGTGTCTTTGAGTTCTATCCCTTGATCCCAGGGTTTTCAGAGTGGCATTCTTTCCGATTCCTTCTTTGAGAATACGTCAAGGAATTCGTGGTATTGTTTGGGTACGAGTTCCTTGGGGGTTTTTTCTATTTTTTGTTTTTGTTTTTCTTCTTTTTGTTGTTTACGAAATTGGTAGTCATAGATGTCTTCTATTTCTTCACATGTGACTTGTCGTGAGAAAGAAGATGTGTTGCATGGAAGTGGACAATGTGTCAGGTTCACTTTTCCCAACTTCCAATCTATCTCCGGGTTGTGCTTCTTCAGCCATGTATACCCGAGTACTAGATCGTGGGTTCCTATATTTGTGATTTCTGCCCTGACGTTTTCAACGTGTCCTAGATAATCTAAAGAGATTTCCGCATAGTGTGTAATTTCTCCTGCCGAGTTTGGGCTTCCGTCGGCGTTAAAGACCTTGATAGGGAATAGCATTTCCTTCTTTGGGATATTGTTTTTGTCCACAAAGGATTTATTGAGGAATGTGACATTTGCTCCGCTGTCTAGGAGTGCTCTTGCCTTAAACGGAAAAGGAGAGTTTTTGACGTTTATTTCGATAGGAAGGGTTACATATTTCCTTATCAATCTTGAATGACCTAATAAATTTTTGTGAGTATTTCTGAGGAGAATCAAGCACTGGTTTCTCGTCCCAGCCGTGCTCTGTATGAGACACTCCTGACGTTTGTGAGTCCGAAATCATAGGAGAAAGGTTTTCATACAAAGTGGTATCGTAATCGTCTAATGGTTCGATGTCCAAGGGAGAGAAGAAAGACTGACCTTGTGACACCGACCTTCCCTTTCTGGTCACGTCACTCAGGCTTTTCCCGACCCGAACTTTTTCTTATAGTGGGCGTCAATTTGTTCGATCGACAACCCGCGGAGTTCTGCATAGGGGTTCACTGCCTCTATTTTCGTAGTGGGGGCAGTGGGTATTTCGGTGGCCATTTCTCTAGCCTTTCCTTTATTGTTCTGGCAGTTACGCCAGTGTTGTCCGTTTACCCATTTGCAAACGGGGCATTGATTCTTTTTTGGTGCACGGCATTCTTTTATGCTGTGTCCTTCTTTTCCACAGTTTGCGCACTTAAAGGGCTTCTTGCCCGGTTTGGTTTGGGTTGTGTTTACGAACCACCCATTTTCGTCTCGGGTGATTACGTCAATGTCCATGGCGTTCGGGTCTCTTCTTTGAGTAGCCCCACGGAGTAAATTGAGGCTTTCTTGTGCGCCTCCTACTTTTCTTATTTCTTCCAACCATTCGTCAACGGAGGTTAATGTATTTCTCTTTCCTGATTGGAATATTTTTTCTATAATGAACCTGGCTGTATTTCTCTCCAGCAGGCGAATTCCGTGAGATGCACTGATCTCTGATTGATGGAAGAGGGACTCCCATTGGACTAGGAATTGGTCCGTCTTCATGTTTCCTTGTTGTAATTTTTCGATCTGAGTGATTGCCCAGTCTCCTTGTAGTTGTGGACGGAAGAAAGTTTCAATATGTCCTTTGATTACGTCCCAGGTGTAAGTGTCGGGGTCTTCGACTACTTGCTTTATCCTTGTTTGTGCAAAGTAGCCGGCCTTGTTTCCTTTTAGCCGGGACAGGACTGCGAGGGTTGCATCTGTGTTATGGGTAGAGATGCCGTTTACTTTGAGCCATGCCTGCATTTTGGCCCACCACTCGTTAAACTTTGGGATGCTTCCGTCGTACTCTCCGGGATCTGCGAAGAGTTCATATTTCTTTCCCACGGTGTGTTGTTTTGGTTCATCCGTGGACATGGAGGCGCCTCCTGCCTCTACTTGTGCCTGCAACGTTGCTACTTGTCGTTGCAGTTTGTTTAAAGATCTCAGCTGATTTGTAAGATTGGCTATTTCCGTATCCTTGGTGTCAATTTGGGTTCCTAAGGCGGAAATAGCATTTAGGAGATGGACATTATCTCTGTCTTCTTTGTACTGTTGAACGTAACCATCGATGATTGCGCGGAAAGCCATTGATTTAATTGGAGAGAATAGTAGGTACGCGAGAAGGTTTCTTTAGGAGAGATTGGGGTCTCAGGGTTCTACTTTCTATAGGCCCGTCTGAGTGAACAAAACAACTTCTTTTTCCGAAGCGGCGGTTTCGGTTTATTCTGTCCTGTCTCTCTCTCGACCTCTCTTGGAATTCCCTCAATCTCCGATTGGTCTCCTGGGTACCTGGAGACATCTCTCTGTCTGACAGGTAGGGATCCAAACCGGATCGTTCTCTCTTCAATGGGCGGGGGAGTAAGGCTAAGGGAACTACTATAGGTGAACCTTCTTTGATTCTCGACCCAAGTAGCGGTGCTTCCTCTTCTGAAGGTAGGGGTGTCAAGGGGGAAAGTGATAATGTCACCTCCAACGGTTCTGATTTGAATCGAATGCGTCTGGTTGGCTCTGGGGAGTCTAGCTCTGACTGCAGAGGAATCCTCTCTAAGGATCGGGTTGCGTGGACGGCTCGGAGGAGTTGGTCTTCGTTGGAGCGAAGGAAGAGGTGCCAAGGGAGATGGTGTTCGTGGATGAGGTAACTGGTGGTGGCTGAGTCTAAGGGTTCCGCACTGGGATACCTGTGGTCTCGTACGCTATCTCTCAACTGCCGTATCTCCTCTGCGCTAGCGTTAGGCAGCAAGGGGAGGATCCTTTCAAAGAAAGTGGAAGGACGAGCGTTAGATGAGGATGCAAAGTTCACTACATTCAAGGGTTCATAAGCCCCTTGCCTAGTGTTGACTTCCTTCTTAGATGCACTTGTCTCTTGACTTTGGAGCGAGCGCGCGACTGCTTTCTTGGTGTAACCTTAGCGAAGAAAGTTGTAGTAAAGTTCTTATGAAACAAGCCTACAAAGGAAGAGACTTGTGAAGTGATAAGATGTTTAGATGATAGGAATGTTGTCCCAACTGGTTTGTAAGCGAAAGACCAGAAGAACTTTACTGGAGTTCTTTGGTGTTGGTTGCATGGTATATATACTACTACACGTGTTTGTATCTATTTGTAATGTTCCATGGTATTCTATCTAATGAACGAATGTGATTGGTTAAGAGAAAGTGGTACGATGCACAGCATCAGTAAGCGATGATGTCATATGATAAGAGAAAGAATTGCTATTGGTTAGAATGTCATAGAATGTTCTATAGGGCTGTGCTTGGCTATGCAAGTGTGGCAGCCAATAGGAATGAGTTCCGAGCATAGGTTTGAACATGAGGTAAAGGTCTAGCCTTTGGAGAATGGAATGAGCAAGGCATGAAGGGGAACGGTGTATGGTTCATGTGATACATGTAGTTTTGGGAATGGAATATCATGTGACTTCAAGTCACGTGATGCAGGAAAAGGTATGAACATAGGGGTTGAAGATAGGGGCTTTGAAGCGTTTGTAACAGGCGGTGTTTAAGTTATCTGTGGCAAGCCATACTTTGTTGCCAATTTCATAAGCCGGTGCCTCCGCTCTGTGTTTGTCAGCTTGTGTTTTCATACGTTCCTGTGCCTGCAGGATGTTTTCTTTTGTTTTTGTTAATATTTCTGCCATATCTTTAATAAATTCTTTGGCCACTGGTGCATATGTTTGGCACCGTTCTATTCCCATGTGTGGCATATAAGAATGTGTTATTTCGAAGGGGGTGAACTTCGTTGTGGTGTTCCTTTTTGAGTTGTAGCTGAATTGGGCAATGGGTAACCACTGCGACCAATCATCTTGGTTTTCAGCACAAAAGAGGCAGAGGAACTGCTGAAGTTCGTGATTCATATGCTCTGTTTGACCATCTGTTTGAGGGTGGTGGGCTGTGCTCAGCTTTGGAGTTATTCCTAGATTTTTGCAAATGTCTTTCATAAGGGAGGAAGCAAATTGTGGGCCATGGTCTGATATGATGGTGGTCGGTATACTGTGGTGTTTCCATATGTGAGATAAATAAAGTTTGGAAAGTTCCATTGAGGAACATGTTTTTGCATGGGGATGAATTCTACTTCTTTGGAGAAGCAGTCCACCACTGTGAGAACTGAGTCATAATTCTGTGAAAGGGGAAGGTCCATGATGAAGTCCGCAGATATGTGTTCCCAAGATGTGTTAGGCACTTCTAACGGCTGTAGTTTGCCAGCCAGAGGTTGGTTTCCAGTTTTGAAGCGTGCACATCTTTCACATTTAGAGACTTAAGATTTGACATATTTTGCCATTTCTAGCCATATGTAGGAGCACATGAGAAGCTCCATGGTTTTGTCGTAACCTGGATGTCCTGCTACTAGGGTGTCATGATGCATAGTTACAACTTCTTGTTGTAATGATTCTGGAACATAAACTTTGTTTTCTTTTTGTAAGATGTTTTTGTTTTGTATTTCTTTTAATGAATAACCATGCTTAAAGAGGGAGTCTAGACCTGAGCAGGGAATCTTGATTTATTCGTATTGGAGCTTTTCATAAAATTGGTCTCCAAGATCCTTTATCTGTACCTCAATTGGGTGGATCTGTGTTTCTGGAATGACCGTGACTCCTTTGTTATCGTCTTCGATTCCTTGTGCATGGTCTTCTCTCCTAGAGAGGGTGTTGGCTTTTCCCATAGAAGTGCCTGGTTTGTAATGCCAAGCCATATTGAATCTAGATAAATATTGTGCCCAATGTGCTTGTCTGTATGTCAGATCTTGTCTCATCGTGAACCATTTAAGGTTTTCATGATCGTTCCATACTTGTATTTCATGCTTTGCACCCTCTAGATAGGGGTGTCATAGTTCTAGGGAACAAATCACCGATAACATTTCTTTGTTGGCGATTGGATAATTCCGTTCTTCTGGTGACATAGAGTGGGAATTGTAAGCGACAGGGTGCCATTTATCTCCTTTTAGGATGGATAACACTATGCCAGTTGCATAATCAGAAGTATTTGACTCTACCTGATATGGGCACTTGTTATCTGGATAGGCAAGTGTTGGAATTTATTTCCATACTTAGTACGCTTTTTTGCTTACATAATCATATCTTACATCGCACCTAGAGTAGTAGTCCTTTTCTTTGATGACTTACAATACTCTACAGGTAGATATTCTACCAATCCAATATAACAGTAACTTATAATACTCTATAGAGTTTCTAATAGGCTACCAACCATATTTCCTAGAGGTTATAAACCCTCTATTCAACAGCGAGTATTGGAGCCATTGTGAAAGCTTCTTTTAATTTATCCATAGAGGTTTGTTCTTTTTCTGTCCAGGTCCACTGGACGTCCTTTTTAGTTAGATCATGTAAGGGTCATGCAATTTTGGCATAATCTTGGATAAAGCGATGATAGAAGTTCACTAGACCGAGGAAGGATTGGATGTGTTTGACCTTAGTGGGAACTGGCCATTCCCAAATGGCTTTGGTCTTTTCTTCGTCCATGGAGATCCTGTTAACTCCTACGATCATTCCCAAGAAATCTACTTCTTTGCATGAGAATGTGCATTTTTCTGGTTTTATAAATAGATCATTCTCCTTCAGCCACCTGAGAACTTCTAGCACAATTTTATTGTGTTCTTCCTGATTATCTGTAGACATAAAGATCATGAGATTGTCGATGTAGACAACCATGACTCTGTCCATATCAGAGAAGATGTCATTCATCATCTGTTGGAATGTGGCAGGGGAGTTGCATAAACTGAAGTACATACATAACAATGGGTTTGAATGATCTGCAGTGACAAATGAATGCTGCTTTCCATTCATCACCTTCTTTAATGTGGATGTTGTTATATCCCCATCTGAGATCCATTTTGGTAAATAGTTTTGCATGCTTGAGCTTGTCAACAAGCTGTGAAATGAGAGGGAGAGGATAATTATTTTTGACCGTGTGTTCATTTAGGTAACAGTAGTCTTGGACCATCTGCTTCCATCCATCCTTTTTAGGGATGAAGAACACAGGTGACGTTTGTTCCAATTTAGAAGGTCAGATGTAGCTCTTGGCCATTTGGTCATCTATGAAGTTGGAGACTTCCTTCTGTTCATTGGATGACAATGGTATAAGTCTAGCAAACACGCAAGGACTTTTACAAGAAGTCATTGTCAGAGGGATTGCTGATCGTATCCCACTTCCCAATGCACCTTCTGTATGATTAATTCTTGGCTGAGATTGTGATGAAAACCATCAAGAACAAGCAGGACGCCATGGTAGATTCAGATTGTTTAGTATTGCAAGTATCACTCACAGGGACTTGAATGGTGGGTGGTGGGAGCAGCAAGTTCAAGGCAGAGAAGACAGTTATTAATAGTGAAATTATTGGATGCCATCTTTGATATGTGAAGGTCTGGATTGTATACTTAAGGAGCACAAGGTGAACTACTATCATAATAGAATACTGAACCATCTTGAATTCATTATAATCATTAATCTTTGAAGTCGCTCCAATTATCAATATATTTTCATATATTATATCCTGTTTATCCTAGATTATAATAATCTAGGCATTTATTTGGTTGTGTTGACAATGGTGTCATTGCATTAATAGTATCCAAGGTGTGTTCTAACTACCCTCTCCTTTTGACCCACTTCTTCATTTCATGCTCAACCATTGAGACAGTTCGAATTCATTGTTACCACACTGTTGACCACCTAATAATGTTTGCAATCAACCCTCCATTGTCATTGATGACATCAAGTTTGGTCTGACATGCACAGTGATGTCATTAATGCAAGCATCTTATGGGTGTTTCTTCTCCAGCACTCAGTGAAACAACTCTCAAAGACAAGAGCTGTTAAGCAAAGAGATGGAAAGTTGTGGAGTTCTCAAGTCAATGAAGAGGAAAGACCAGAAGAACTTTACTGGCGTTCTCTGGTGTTGACATTGGGTTTATATACTACTACATGATATTTGTATCTATTTGGTGTATTCTAGAGAATTCCATAAGTGAACAAATGTGATTGGCTAATGAAAGTGGAACGATGCACAGCATCAGTAAGCATATGATGTCATAGATAAGAGTGAAAAAGGCCATTGGTTGGAATGTCATAGAATGTTCTATAGGGCTATGCTTGGCTATGCAAGTGTGGCAGCCAATAGGGATGGTTTTCAAGCATAGGTTTTGCATGAGGCGCATCATGAGGTATGATGGTCTAGGCTGAAGACATGAGTTTGAGCAAAGTGTTGCTCAAGGTTGAAAACATAGGGGTTAATTGACATGTTTGTAACACTTGGTAAGTATTATTTATGTTGCTTAATAGCTTGAAGGCATACTGACTTGGTCATTGATGCCACTTCATGAGCACCAAACATTCACATCAACACTGCTGAGTGACACCACCACAACAACTAATGGAGTATGTATTTATTATGTTTCACAATGTCTATACTCTATCTGACTGTAATATATTGTCTTGTAACCCAGGTTTGTCATCGCAATGCATGCTGTAGCCCCACCATTGGCAAGGTATGTTGACAACATAGATGGTTTACATCTAGCTCCTAATCATCCATCCAGTGAATGTTGACACCTCAAAGGTGTGACCGGTGACCTCTCCCTCTTCCTGTCTTCACTCACCTTCCCTCAGGCTCTAGTAAACAAGCAGAAAGTGTTTGAAATCTTATGCCAACCATGGTCCCTCTCATCTCTTCTTCATCTGCCCCAGCCCATGCCTCCCATCTTTTCACCTTAACATAAACATTGGCATTGTCTTGGCCAAACTTATGAGTGTGAACCCAAGGTGTGTGAGGACAATGATTAGTGATTCTGCAGTCCAGCCTGAAAGCCATGAGCTGACAAAGCTGAGCCCCAAAAAGCCTGGCTGAGCCAGGCTCCATTAGGGGCTTAGTGGGGCTTGGAGCTCAGCTTGCCATTTTGAGAAGCCATGAACTGAGCCAAGCTGGGCCCCAGAAGCCCTGAAGCCATACAAGGACCTGTTACCAGCAGAGCAATGTCCATATATGGAAGTTGCATCTGAGCCTTGCAATCCGTGCGCTCACTGCTGAGTCTCCTTTACTTCTTGAAACAACCTCGAAAGTCAAGACTGTTAAAGTGGAAGTGATTTAGAGAGTTGTTGTCTGACTTTGAATGAGGGAGAAGATCAAGAGAACTTTACTGGAGTTCTCTGATGTTGGATTCAATATATATACTACATACATGATGTTTGCACTTATTTGTTTTATTCTAGAGAGTTCCTTTATGTAAGCGTAAGTGATTGGTCAATGCATATGGTGCCATCAAGGTTGTGCGTAAGTATTTTATGATTGGATGATAAGGATGATGTCATAGATAAGGGCTGTGCTTAGCTATGCAAGTGTGGTAGCCAATGGGGAATGTTTCCAAGCATAGGTTTGGCATGAGGCATATGAGTCTAGATCTTTGGGAATGGAGTAAGGCATGCGTGAAGAGGAATGATGTATGATGTGGAGGAAATGTGTAGTTTGGGGAATAGGATGTCATGTGATTGATTAGATAATGAGGGGAATATAGGGGTTAAAGATAGGGGTTTGGGAGTGTCTGTAACACTTCTGGTGCATCTTTCTCATGTTGGGTGTATGTTGACAACTTCCCTGGCCTTTCTAGGCTCTCCATGAAGCATCTTATGCATCCATACTGGTCTTGAAGCGACCATATCGCAAGGCAAGCGATGTTGCTGCTCCCTGGGTGCTCTCTAACCATTTTAGGTCACATTTTCAATCTTCCTTGACAACATGGCGGGCTTGGATGGTGGTAAGGTCTTTTGGGGTCATGGAGTAGTGGTATGGGTGGCCCAGTTACAGTATATGTGCACTATTGTGTTTCATGTGTATTGCTCTTGCTGACCCTCTTGACCAGCTAGCAGTCACACCAGGAGTAATATCAACTCATGGTGTGCACCGCTTGTTGTGCCATCCTTCCTGTGGCTTATAACATCATATTCAAGTTGTTTCCGATCATTCCAACACTGCGGTTCACCCTCAATCACATCCAACTTTGATTGGACCTTCTCCTGACTTCCTGGACCTTCAACTCACCCTGACGACTTCATCTCAATGCCAGATCAGTTTGGATCGCATCCTGGACATTTAATTGATCTTTGGGAACCTTCAGGTGCATTTGTATTGACTTCCTGGTTCACATTCATTTCAACAATGCTCTTGTCTCTGACATCTCAGGGATGTTCCATGGTGCTTGTGGATATGCCATCTGCGACTGTTTTGCTTGGTTCGCATCTAGTTAGACATGGCGAGTAGTTCTCCCCTTCCAGGTCTCCTGGTGGCTTATCTTGACATTGCAGGTTCGTTCTGTTGAACTGGTCATCTCCATCACTCTCAGGATGTTCCAATGGCTTGTAGGACACTGTGGACTGCCTAGGTAAGCCCCAGTTCTTCCATTTTCAGCATTCTCACCAACTTGCATGCTCTTCAGCTGACACTCTTTTTGAGTCATTTCGACCCATAGCAGTCAACACTCACTTTGTCAGTCCCGCAATGTCCTTTCCCATCACATACAACACTATCCTCATTATTTCCATGCTCCCAATCGCCTCTGATGCTGACTTCTTTGGTCAGATCCTCAAATGGCCTAGTGTAGTATTGCCACAACTTGGCTAACCAAGGGTTGACTTCAGCTCTAACCAGCTTAGTGGACAGTTTAGTCATTCATGGCATGGGGACTGACCATATTGGCCTGGCCCAATTCAATCAGCCATAAAGTCAGCTTTTAGCTGGTTTAAAGTTGACTGTAGTTGGTTGTAGTTGATTGCAGTTGGTCATAGGCACAATGATCATACTGAAAACAACAAAAAAACTGTAATCCTAGTCCAACAATAGTCTTGGCAATTCCCTCAGATACTTAATGCAAACAGGTCTGATAGGTCGGATGTTAGACTGGCATGATGGCTACAGCACAGCGGCTAGATTGTAAACTTCAATCATATGTCAGATATGGCCAATAAATATAACAGAGCAGTTGACTACATATATTTGTTTTGGTGTTTGGGCCATTTGGTCCACTTGTGATGTGTGAGCCACTGTGGATGGTTGTTTCCAACCATGGGTGGCATGGAGAGTTGTAGTCTTGGAAGCAAGACGAGATGTCTTTGTATTGTGCTCAGCCAATGGCAGAGGCATGTCAGTGAGATCTGGTCCAACATTAAACTGTGATGATGGTGGCAAAACATTGTGACAGCTGAGCATTGAATGCGCATGCTCCTGGAGACTGAGATCATGCGAGATGGCAACTAAATCTGATGTTTTGTTACAAGGGCTTGCCAACAATAAACACATATAAGCATAATCAGGCTCTTTGGAAAAAAAGAGAGTTCATGCATAGGTGAGCAGGGTGGCAAGCTCTTGGGGCATTCCACTACATAGCAGTTCAACTGGAGTCTTTTGCTTGAGCTTGAGTATCAACGAAGATTTTGTTGAGCGAGAATGTCCAACAATCCATGGCAGTGAACCACTTGAGAGGTAAATGAGAAGATATGCAAGGGATTTGATATCATCACAATGCCCCAGCTGTGCTCCCAGGTGACTGTTGATTGATGCAAATGTAGGGGTCCCAGTAAGGTGGTTGGCACAGACAAAGGGAAGTGGAGCCCAGTTGTCAAATCACAATATTGTTTGGCAATTCTGAAATCGGTGATGAAGATTGTGTGAGCATCATCACCAAGGCCTGTCAGGATGTTCTATGGCTTGATATCAGCATGAATGTAGCCATGGGCATGTATGCTCTGTAGATGAGATATCTGTGAAGGTACTTGCTATAAGGGCTGGGAAAACTGCATTAAATTGACTCACAAGTTGCTCTACAAGATGAGCAACTGTATGGACAATCTCAAGGACAAGGAATTTGAAGCAGTATATGGGACTGGCCCTGACTGGGTTGTTGGGGTTTGGAGTATTGATTGTTGTGAAAGGTGCAGCACCTTGGAAATTTGCTGGAATGGCCCCATAGTGTTCTCAGAGTATTTCATACTAAATCAATTTGGCCCATTCAGAGCCTTCACTGGTCTCATGCTGCTCTTCATAGACCATTCTTTCCATGATGTGGCCAATCTGACCATATTCCAATTTCCAACAGCTTTTTTATATGTTTGTCATTTGTCAGCATGTGCTAATGTGAGTTGAAGGCTGCTGTGTTTGAGAGCAGACTCTGCACATGGTGTTTCATCAATGCAGAAATCACTAAATATAATAACAGTAGTAGCACTTTCTTTATATTCAGCAGAGCTTGGTGATGGTATGTATGTCTACAAAAACAAGATTATTATTGACACGAGTCACACAACAATGCCCAAATGTGAGATGCAGATTGCTTTTTGAGTGAACAAGATGGATGGCCTACTCAGCACTGGACAGATTGGGCAAACAGCAACGTAAAATGAAGCTTGACAGTATGATGGTGGGGAAGTAGTGAGGATGGCAGTTCATGTGTCCTCAGTAGTGTCTGGGGCTGGTTGGATCAATGATGGGTGGTAGGGTGGTGTTGTGGTAGGTGACAGCAGATGGGGAGTAGGCCCAGTAGGAGAGGGACTGGGATTGGACACGGGATTCATGAGCAAGGCCATGCATGTCCACTTTACGTGTGGTGTGAATATAACAGCTGGTATTGAACCTGGCAACAAACTTGGCACCTTGATAGCGGAGGTAGGACTGCACTGAAAAGACGGGGGAAAAGAAAGTATGTGCTCGGGTGGTGATGTCTGGCTGCTTGAAGACCATGTGTGCTTGAGGATGTGGCCTGTGTGCCTTACAGGAGGATAGGTCCAGTAAGGGAGACAAGGAGGTGAAGCATGCAGTTTTGACAGTTCAAGGGTGGGGTGAGAACCAGCTGTCGACCTATGGTCGCATGACATAAAGGGTGAATGCTAGCAAAAACATCAGATCCAAGGAAATACATGTGTTCATATCACTCACATTGCACTGCAAATATCAAAGACCGCACACTAGTACCCATGTACATTTAGTCTGTAAGCCTGAGTGTTCATTGTAGTAATGTGACTTGTGATCCAGGCAGGCAGTCCAGATTTGCAAGTCATGGTCCATGAAAGATAATATAATTGATGGTGGGGTGCAGGGTGTGGGGTGCGGGCACCAGGAGGAGGAGGGTTGAGGTCCAGGACAACAAGGTTAACAGCCAAAAGTTTGACTGTGAATGTAGTGATATTGCTGTGATTGTGGTGGTGGACATGAATCAGGGTGATACTCACATGCAAGTTGCTGAACCTCATTCTCAGCTTAGAAGTTGTTGGGTGGTTGTCTCAAGATCATACCATACTTGAGTCTTGAGGGGACTCAGGGGAGTGGTAGCATAGTCAAGGAGAGAAACTGTACCAGACCTCTGATCTGGGGGAGACTCTTGAGTTAGTGGTGACAGGCACCCCTGCTCAAACTTGATGTGCTGATGGTGGATGGTCATGCTGGCTGTCACCATGGTGGTTTTGTGGCAAGACATGTGACATGTCATATGTTGCAAATGAATCATTGCACCACCGATGACAATGATGAAGTATGAACAGGATTATATAATCTGAAGCAGCTGTAGCAATCCCAAGACTCCCTACTCATTCATCCTGATGTCCCTCTTGTTCCACAATCAATACCATAATTTTATCCATCAGTTTGTCAGGCTCATGGTTGGCCAGATTTGTGTCAATGATTTTTGTGAGCAGATCCTCATCAGCAAAGTCATCCACCATCATCTCCTACTCTGATGTAATCCAACCCTCTGTAAAACTGAGTCCACTCAACCTATCCTTCTTTAGGAAGAATTTGGTCATTTGAAGCACCTCCATCATTGTTGGGGAGAGGTGGTTGTGTTGCTTGGTCATCAATTCTGATTTGGATGAAAACACTCTTTCAGATGGTACTAAAGAGGCCTGAACTGGAAGGTGATCCATGGCTATCTGAAATAATGTTGGGTAGGTGGCTCGTGAAGTCTAAGTGGAAAGAAATAAATAAGCATGCCATGTATGTCTGATTCTGCAAGTCCACAACAACAAATAACATACCTGCCAAAATCCAATTGGATCTGTATTAGCTGGAATTTGAATTCCAAGATAGGCATCTAGTTCTTGCTCAGTGCCAACTGGAATAACAGCACCACCAAGTGAACTGAGATCATCAGATAATATGATCCCATATTTCTCCATGAGAAAGTGACCTTGGTCTCATGGTTTTCTGGGTTGTGCAACTAGAGTTGCAGTTTCAATGGGAAATTCCACATTGTGCTCCTTCATCTGTAACAATATTTACTATTTTTGGACCATCAATAATTGAGCGCATGGATATGTACCATCTCTAACACTATTTCCCTTGACTGGATTTGTTGTTGAGCCAACCATTTTTTCATGACATGGGAGAGTCGGATATTTGGATTCATGACTAATGGTACAAGTTAGCAAATATTAATCCTAAATAAAAGTTCACATACATATGGCAATGAGGTAAGTTTTATTTGCATGGAGATGGTCATAGTATTGGTTAGCACAGTCTAGACTGGGATGAACATATGGTACACAGCGAGGAATCTTCTCAGCTAGTTTCTCCCATCAACTGATGAACAGTTTGAATACTGGAATGATAGTGCCAAGCATCGGAATGCTTTCTGACAAGATCCTATCTTGCAAAGCATGGGGGATCTAAGAGAAAGTACCTTGGTGATTCTGTATGAAAAGAGGGGCAACTTATACTAGATATTGTACAAAAGGATGTACCTGGAGAATGAGCTGCATATCTTGGAGGATCAACCATTCAATTGGTTGAAGTTTGAGGTCTGCAATGTCATGCTGAGTCAATAGACTGAGGAAATAATCAACAGCCTACAGAAATCATAAGATAGTGTCCTGTTTGCATAGTAGACATTACATACCAGGTCCAGCTCCTGCAAATGGAAGATCATTGCACAGATGGAATCCCAGCAAGTTTTTATGTCACACAAGAGCTCCTTCACTGGAAGGTTGGTCTGTTGACCCATCTGCCAGGGATGGTGCTGAGCCCTCACATCCAGAATGAATGTCATCTGGTGAGGGTGTGGGAGGGGGCAGATCAGCCATGCCATTGCATACGCTATCTCTCAATTGCTGTACTTCCTCTGTGCTAGCATTAGGCAACAAGGGGAGGATCACGTCAAAGAAAGATGACGGATTAATGTTAGATGAGGATACAAAGTTCACTATGTCCAAGGGTTCGTAAGCCCCTTGTCTAGCGTTGACTTCCTTCTTAGACACACTTGTCTCTTGGCTTTTGAACGAGTGCGCAACTGCTTTCTGGGCGTATCCTTAGCAAAGAAAGTTGTAGTAAAGTTCTTATGAAACAAGCCTAAAAAGATTGAGACTTGTGTAGTGGAAAAGTGGTAGAGTGGATTGGTTGTCTCAACTGGTTTGTAAGTGAAAGACCAGAAGAACTTTACTGGAGTTCTTTGGTGTTGGTTGCATGGTATATATACTACTACATGTATTTGTATCTATTTGTAAAATTCTGGAATATTCTATCTAATGAAGGAATGTGATTGGCTAATGAAAGTGGAACAATGCACAGCATCAGTAAGCAATGATGTCATAGAGATAAGAGAAAGAAAGGCCATTGGTTAGAATGATAGAGAATGTTCTATCGGCTGTGCTTGGCTATGCAAGTGTGGCAGCCAATGGGAATGTGTTCCAAGCATAGGTTTTACCATGAGGCAAAGGTCTAGCCTTTGGGGAATGGAATGAGCAAGGCATGTGTAGGAACGATGTATGGTGAAGGAGTGGCATGTAATTTTGAGAATGGGATATCATGTGACTTCAAGTCATGTGATGCAGGAAATGGGATAAACATAGGGGTCGAAGATAGGGGCTTTGAAGCATTTGTAACAGTGTAGGTCAACTGGTCATGTTTACATGAGTGCAGAGACATGATAATGTCTTGTAATGACTGGCTGTCCATTATCAGGCATGATAGGCAATGGGAACGTCACATGTATCTTATCAGCAAGCAGAGTGATGGTAAGGTTACCAAACTCATAATCATTACATGACACCAGTTGTCATGACATAATCATGAATATTAATGGTGCTCACCATGCAGTTTCAGAGGCAATTAAGGCTTCAGAGAGCACTGAAAAGTCTCTGAAGTACAGAGAGAACTGAGCCATGCATAATGATTTTGGTGCTGAATTTAAAACTCAGAACAGCTCTGACAAAAAATATCAGTTAGCCAACATGCTGTGTGATCACAATACTTTTTTTTCTCCAAGCCTGTGCAACCACATGACCATGGGTTTCACCATGTGACTAAGAATGCTCCTACTAATGATATTGGGTGATTGCAGTGCAGGGGACCAAGGAAAACAATGGATTTTAGTATACTAGTACTACCAGAAATTTTATACATCTATACTAAATTCTAGTGACAGGCAAGAGTGAGTAAGGGCATGGGTAAGTGAGCATGTGCACATGTACAGATGGCAGCCTGCATATGCTGCAAAGGAGTCGATCTGGATCAGGAGAGTGATGCAACTGGGATTAGTGGCACTCACAATAGCTGTTATTGATGGCAATGGAGCTTCTTATGAACATTAGAAATGAGTGCGTCGATGAAATGGATGCACCAGCTCAAATTCCAGATCCAGGAGATGAGGGAGTGGTCTAGGAGGTAAAGGAGGATGTCGGAGCTGTGTGGAGCTGTAAGATCAAAAGTGCAGGCATCTACAACAACAAAAATGCCTAGGAATGTCAGCGATGAGTGCATCAATGAAACGAACACACCTGGTAGGATGATACCAGACCAAAAGGGCAGATGACCAATCATGGCAACCAGGTCGAGCTGGAAGGTCCAGGGAGTCTTGAAAATGTTCAAGACAGTTCCTATAGTTGTCCAGGAGAACCTGTGAGAGATGAGGACAAGTGTGTCGACAAAACAAATGCATTGAGTTGAGTTGTAGGTTGAAGAGGACAGATCTGGGTGGTGGAGGCAAAACATGATGTTGAGGTCAATGCAGAGTACAGAGACGGTCCTAACAGCAATGTATATGATGAAATACATCCCAAGAATAAAATGAATGAGTGCCAAATCAGAATGAGCACACCACATTGAGATATTGGTCAAGGAGGCCAAAAGGAGTGAAGTTGAAGTCAGAAGTGATCAAAGGTAAAATGCATCGTTGGAACAATCAGAAAAGACTGGAATATGATGGAAGAGGCCACAGGAAGCACAGCACAATGAGCAGTGCATGCCATGACTCAATTTGAGCTGGTGCTGCAGAGTGGGAGCCAAATGTTGACAGAACCACATGACCAGATGCTTTGCAGCCGATATCTCTTATCACTCGCAGTGAAGTACTGTTTGTTTATCCACTCCAAGTCTACAGTATGCCCTGCCAGTCCACCAGACTTGATATACTCCAACATCTCAACCAAGCTGCACTTCAGTTGACTCTAGCTAGACTAGATCACCTGAATGCAAGTGATTCCGACTCTGAACAGGACTTTGGCTTATCAAGCAACACTGATTCTGACCTTGAGCCAGTCATCTTGACACCCCCAACCCCTTTGTCAATTGATCTTTCAGATCTTGACTCTGCTAGTACAATGGATCTGGACTCTGGACCTGGCACTCCCCCTACTGGTATCTCTAGTGACTCAGACTCTCTGGACTCTATAGATACATGCTATCAATGAATCCTAGGAGCAATTCAATCACTTTGGGATGAGGTGGAACAGGCATGTGTTTTAAATGATCTGCAAGTTCCCCTTATGTGTGCACCACAACTTGGACTTCTTCAACACTTTGCCATTTTCCAACCTCATTTATTCTGCAAAAAAT
>JBBPLQ010000572.1:0-18619 GCA_038089855.1 Royoungia palumana
TTTCCCTGGAAGAATGGGAGGCGAAAGCGCCTTTGACCGACCTCGCTCTCAAGAGCGTCGCTGCGATCAAAGCAGCGAGTGAAACGGCACCTCTCCCTCTAAAAGTGAGTACCAAATGGATCCACGAGAGGACCCGTCTGACTTCCCAAGGTCGCGGTCGAGGACGATGCCTCGCGTCCACCTACGCCTAACGTTCGCGCGACCGCCAAACTTGGATCAGGTTCGCGTCCTTCCACACCAGTTCCTACTTTCGCGCGTTCAGCGCCTTCGCACGCGCTGGACCCCAAGGTGCCGATTCAGACACCCCAGCAGTTTTATGACTGGTTCGCACAAGTCGATCGGTCGGTCGCGCATAGCCAAGAGGCGCACTTCAGGGCTCATGTAGCAACGGTAGCGGAACATCTGAGCACAGCAGACATGCTACTCGAACGGCTTGACGAGGTGGAGAAGGGGGTGGACAGCATGTTAGAAGAATGGAGAGACGTAGAGGAGAGCGGGAGGAGTTTGAAGGACGCTTGCGAACGGCTTCTCGAAGACAGGGTATGTCTGCGTTGCCTGGGTGGTTCGTTCACTGATGCATCCCGCGACCGGCATTAGGACGGTCTCCTTGCCCTGACAGACGAAATCGACGCAAGGCTGGAGTATTTCCAGGAGCTCGAGCACGCGACTCGGATGCTTAATCACCCTGGGGAATCGCTTGTCCTACAGACCGACTTCCTATACATGGTCGAGCGCGTCGACATATGCATCGAGTACCTGAAGGCACACGTGGGTCTTTTGATGCCTCAGAATGTTGTGTCGTTGATACTGACGAAAATGTGTCCAGCGATATTACAAGGAAGCGGAGGTCTACCTTCTACGCTTTCAGCAATGCATGACACGCGCCATGACACTCATCAAGATGTTTTTTGTTGGGTCCCTCAGAGCTCTCACCGCGGACGTATCCAAACGTTTGTCTGAAAAGGTCGTCCATCGCTTCTTACTCTGGATTTACTCGAATTACTGACTCCAGTAATAGGATGTATCAGCTATGGCACAAATGCATCTATTGTATACCAGATTTCGAAGCGTTACACCTCAACTTGCGCCTCTTCTCAACGAGCTCGAACGACGAGCGACTGCGCATCCAGAAGAACTCTCTGCCCTGTTATCTGAATGTCATTCGGCCTACTTCAGTGCACGCAAGGCCGTCTTAGTGGGACGCTTGACCGAAGAGATTCGTGGGCTGGATCCAACACATACAGAGCTTGTCGAACTTGTGAGGGTGCATTCTCAGCTCAACATGCCGCTAATCTTATCCTTTAGACAAATGCCGGATGCGCTTACTTAAAGCAACTTTGTACGGACGAGTTTAATCTCTTCCGTGAGTACTTCAATTCCGGGGAAGATCAGCTATAGTACGTCCTGGTGCTTCCTTCTTTTCATTTTGGCATGCTTGATTCACGATGCCATTTGTAGTCCTTACCTAGAGACCCTATGCGATTACCTCTATGACGACCTTCGGCCTCGCATACTTCACGAGACCAAACTCACTACATTGTGCGAAGTTTGTACTGTTCTTCAAGCCTTGATGGTTCTTGATATCACGGACTTCTCTGATGAACCCCCTGACGAGCTCAGTGTTGATCTCGATCATCCAAAGCCAAGAGGTCTGGGCAGACTTCACATCGGCAACCTTCTGCAGATGGTCCTTCAAGACGCCCAAACGAGACTGTTCTTCAAGGCTCAGAGCCTAATTCAAGCCGAGATCAGGTACTATGTCCCGAAACCAGAAGATCTGGCGTACCCAGATATACTCGTAGGTTTGTCGTCCGAGCAATTCGCATCCTGGAATCGTAGAATGCTCATGAAATATCACGTAGCTGTAAGGAAACCTACTTCACAGTTTGACGGCAAGGAGAAGGAAAGTGTCAGTCGGCTATTCCAGCTGTCGTCCTTGGACAAACAGGAAACATGGTATCCAACGTTGCAGAAGACAGTTTGGGTGTTATCCCAGTTGCACGATTTCGTCAAAGTAAGGTTTTGGCGTGCCCTTTGACTGCTATGACTCACACGTACCTTTTATCAGCCTGCGATATTTGAAGACATTGCTCAGGAAGCAGTAGGCCTATGTCGACAATCGCTGGTATCATCAAGTGCCATCTTGGGGCAACGTGATGCACCTTCAAGCACGCTTGATGGAGAGCTCTTCCTCGTTAGACATCTCCTCATCCTGAAAGAAGTTGCGAACAATCTAGACTTGGCTGGGAATGGCGCTCAACGACATACCAGCCAGGGTGGCATGACAGGTAATCATCCCCCTCGTTGCACCTCGAATCCTTACGATATCGGATATGGTAGACGCATTGGCTTCCATTTTCAACAAGACAACGGCATTGCTACCCGACGCGCTCTTTGCGTCCCTCGGCATGCCGCGTGGATACGAGAGTATGACAGATGCCAGGCATGTAAGTCGCTGGTTCCATCGTCCAGATTTTCTGTGAGGCGACGTTTCCCATTTTCAGGAGATAGACCAGGACCTCAAACGCGCTTGTCAAAACCTCATCTCACTCTGTGCCAAGAGTCCATGTGAACCTCTGCGAGAATGGGTCGACCGGGTTCGGGCCTTCAACACTTCCCGTACGGCGACAACGTCTGTGGATCCGCCCGTATCGGCAACATTGCTTACCGAGCAAAGCTGGGCACTTCAATCTGCGGCTGAAATGCTGCATGCCGCGTTTGTTGAATCGTGCGAACGCGATCTCAGAGCAGCAGTGACGAAGCTCCGGCTATACCTGGAGGATAATCGGACGGTGTCCGTGCTGCTTACGCATGTGAGAGAGGCCGTTGTGGACGGATATATAGGATATCGGGAGGTTGTATGGAACATGTATGCGGGTGCCTTGAGAGGGGTCGTATTTTCGGAGGATGCTTTGAAGGAGAGACTGAATGCTATTTGTGACGAATGACATTGACAGTTGTGCATCGTGGTCAGCATGTGGTGCGAATCTTCCTGCCATGGCAATCCATCAGGATGAGGATTGTAACCATTTTTAAACCAACAAAGTCCACACTTATCAATTCCCAACATGGTCAGCGGCCGTCACGGGGGATGGGCGACATCATGAGAGTTATGGTAGTTGCACACGTTACAGTCACCATGGCAACAGTTGTCGAGTTAATCTATAGCACCCCTTCACTCGTTCCCTTGTTGAAAAAAATAGCACCGCTGTCCGTTAGTCGATATTGCAACGCAGCTGGACGTGTGATCAAACGATAGCCAGGCTTGCTCTCCACAGGACCTAAATGAAGACACAGCTAGGAATGCTAGTTGGGTTTCATTTCGATCGGATCAGTCAAAACGATCTGCGCTCACCTCACCACTCACAGCACCACTGCGGCCACTCGATAGAGGTCTTACCTCCACATGGTACGAACATGATTGTAGAAGATGACGGAAAAGAGGGTCGGGCTCTGATCGGTCGAGGACATGATGCCGTACCAACAAGGTCGCACCTTCCTAAATTCTCATGGTTCTTATCGAAAGCATGATAGACGCGACGATACAAGACGCGCGCACCTTGGCACACAATGCCCGTAACGCACGAGAAAGTCGTGACAATTCCAAGACGGAGAATCCGAGCCACTCGAGGGTTGTGATATCGTCAAGGATGACGATACTTTTGCCATCGTCACCCTGTCCAACACGTAACTCAGCAGAGACGAGGCTGAAGACGCGCCGTAATTTTGAGTCTCTCGAGAATGTGTCGGACAATTCAGCGCCTTCGAACTCCTCGAGCTCCGAAAGGACATCAATGAACTTGAATCTCGTGTTTTGCGAGACGTTCAAGCCCTTTATGGGCATCAGCATGTGTCGGAAGGAACAGATATTGCTGTTTACACACAGTTTTTGATGCCACTGATTTAATACGTTCAATATCCTCCGAGACAGAAAGAAAGAGACATCGAGATTGTTTTGAATCCTTGAGGCGTTGATGCAAAAATCTGTGAATCAAAAAGTCCGCAGGGGCTTGCAGTTCATCGGTGACCAATACTAGTCCAACGTGAGAGGGGAGATCTTGAGGTGGGAATGACATGCCGGTGCGACAATCTAATCAAACCACACCTTCCAAATCGGTCTTTCTAGAGGCTCTTGGACAACAAACACAAATAACGCCTTGTCTCTCATTAGTTGAAGTGCCAGGACTGACAGGGCGGATCCGATATTTTTACTGCAGTTTGGTCTCGCCATGGCGGAGGAATCGTTCGAGACTCTTTTTAGCTCGTGCGTCCTCGAGGTGTTCACACCAGATACTTCGGTATCATTCCCCGAAGATGTACCTTCCAATGACTGGCTCGCGAGCGTCAAACAAACACATGCACAGAGAAAGCAGGCTTTCTTCGGTGAGGTACATTGCATTCTCATCGTTACCTCCCACCCAGGCTAATGTGCATGCAGACGAACAGTTGAATCTGCTTCTGGTCATGTACATCAACCATCCATCCCTGAATGATTCACATGGGCCCCATAATCCTCCACGGTCTCTGGTGGACTTTCTCTGTCATATACAGGTATCGCTGGAAGCGACCTACATTTCTCAAACGCCAAATCAAGATGCACTGGGCACTGCCGGTCTTGTCCCTCCACGTACATCGTCCACACTCAAGGGCCACCCTTCCACCCTTCATCCTTCGATATTTCCACCAAACACACCAAATCCAATCCCGTCGACTGCCGAAAGCGACCGAAAATATGTGCAATCGGAAGGAACTCTACTCTTTTCTTGTATCTGGGGAACGAGAAAAGAAAGGGAGGAATCAAAGGAGAGATTCGCACTCCTTTTTTCGGAGTCCCAGAAATGCTGGGTAGCCGTCTATGAACTTTCTCTCGTTGTGTGTAAGTAAGCATCGCATTCTTGTATTCGGCATGATGCTATTGAACTTTGTAGCTTATTTGCGCCTCACCTTCTCCGATCCTCTACTTTGCCTGACCACATCTGCCACGCTGCGAGATAAGGCATTATCAATCTCCCAATCAGCTCACCCACTTGTCGCATACCTGGTCAGAATGGGTATAGTTTCTGAGACGGGTTCGGGTGCTGTGCCAGCTAGTGAAAACGGTGAAGAGGAGGATGACAATCAACAGACTGGTTTCGAGGAAATTAACTTGCTCGAAGGCCTCACACTGGGTACGTCTGTGTGTAATGCTCTAATTAGTCGACAATCCTTCAATTCTGGGCGTGTTAGGCTCGACTACGTCACAGGACTTGGAGCCGCTCAATCTTCCATCAACTCGACTAGGAAATGCAACGCGTCGACGATTCTTCTCGCTTCCTCCTGTATCTGCACAGATCTTAACGCCGCCTCTAATGTCATCCAAACAAACACCAAATCATATTCTGCGGCAATCTTATCGCAAAATCTTGCAAACGGTTTCGGGGTTTCGTGTCCGAATGCGCACTGTATTTGTTCCTCATGTCCTGCTTCCAAGGGACGACTTTGCTTCCGAATCCGACCGCGATACTTACGATGGCGATGATTTCGATGAGGAACGAGAGGCTGGAAATAGCGAGCGCACCGTCATCCTCTGCGTTGAGGTAGAGAACTCCGGGGAGTCAGGTCCAATCGTGGGTTTTTCTCTCGAACGTCTGGATGTTAAGATTGGTGGAGAGGGTGCAACCACAAGATTGGTCGGATGGGGCGAAGGCGCCTTCCACACGAACACCGAGGAACGTCTGTTTCCTCTTCGTATAGGCTCGATGGAACAATATAATCTCTTGTATGTTGTGTCCTTCTGGAACACATTTAACGACCAGGAAAATATCTCCCTGGCGGGTCAAGATGCCGACGACGGTGCCGAACTCCACAGAGCTGTGACCATCACGATATACGGCAGACCATATCTCACAAGCGAAGAAAAGAACGAAAACCATACCCTCTCCTATCTCACTCCAACCTTCTCATCTCGGTGGAATTGCATCCTGGACCTAACCTCCAAACATCGCGAAGAGCCTGCAGATTTTCATGAAACCTCCGCTGTAGGACGTAACGCCCTTCCCGAGCCCGCGTCTCCCTTTCCCGGTCGCGTCGCTTTCTCGTCCCATGTGTCGTCCTCTGCACGCACAAAGCCTACTCCTCAGGCAATTGCTGGAAAACGCCACACGCTTCCCGGTAGTGTAACCGCCATGCGTGCCATTAACCCCTCCGCCAACGTTCGTCTCTCTTTGCCGTCTCGCGAGCAACCCGGGAGTTCTGCAGTACCCTCTGTTCCAACAACAGGATTCGTCCCTCCGTCCGTTGCACTTCAAACATACAATCGATCATCTTCGAGGATGTTTGGTACGCCCCTTCCACCGCCAGGTAGAGGTGGGTCCGACGTCTACACGTCACCTGAAATGCCAGCGCATCAATTCGTCACACCCCCTACGCCAGCGTACCCCGCGTTTCCGCATGGTGGGGTAGTCAACACGCCATACGTCCAGGCATTGGGCAGTCAGCAAGGGTACTCTGGACCAAGCGTGGACATCAAGCGAGAAAGAGGGATGGGCTTGGTGAATGCGGTGCCGCAAACGCCGTTGCCGACTGTCCAGAATACGCAGCTTGACAAACGACAAGAGTCTTTGCCGGGACCGTCGGGCGAGCCCATTGTCGTCTCTGTGGGCTTGTTGCCTGCCGAGCCTGGTGGTAGCTGTCCGTTGGGACAACGGAAGATATACCCGTCGGACCAGTTCACATTGGATATTTTTGTCTATAACCAGAGCTCGTGGACCAGACGGTTCGAGGTTAGCTATCCAAATGCTGATAAACGACAGCAGAGGACAGAGCAGGGTGGAGTTGGGGCAGGATCTAGAGGGAAAGGTTATCTGGAAAGTCTCAAAGCTTTGATCTCCCCTCCTGGTATCTTACCGTTGCAGAATCGGGTAAGGGTCGGGTGAGTTTACATGGACAACCTTCTCTGTATACGTCTCTGACGACGAATCACCTTGACAGCCCACTCAATCCGTCAACTTGTCAATCCGTCCGTATGGACTTCCTTGCGATTTCTCCGGGTGTGCATTCCGTTGATGTCCTCACGCTAACGGACGTTGAAACTGGGTATGCAGTCAACTTACGGCAAGTACAAGAAGAGAATTCCATTCTGCTAACAGCTGACCATGCTTCAGATCCGTTATGGACATCGTCGTACATGAGCGTACAGTACAGAGAAGTGCAAGTTCCGTAGTTGGTACATGAAGTACCTGCGGCATGTACGAATTTCCACTGACATTCGGCTAGAATGTGGGAGTGAAACGAGGGTAGCGAGAGAACAAATACGAATATACAAAAACCGGACATAGGCTGGAATCCATGTAAACCGGGTCGTAGACAGGGTGGGATTTGGCATGGTGAGACGGGCTTGGCAGTTGGAGATGGATTTATAGCCACTGAGCTTTATCCCAGCCTGGGTCCTGCAAAAACGCACAAAGAACTTTACTGCCAGTCTAAGGAGTTTGTGAGAAGCGCTCGACGCAGGACGAGGCGGAAAGGCGCACCTGCAGGAGGGGGTGACCCGCAACAACACACAAGAATCGCTCAAGTCCTTCCCTCCGGGTTTCAATGACTTCGTCAGAGAACCTGTTAGTGAAAACTTTGCCAGGGAGGGTAGGGATGTTGACGCGGGTAGACTCCCGTTCGAGGATATCGCGAAACGCCTCAAAGTCAGAGTATCGGCGTCTCACGAGTGAATGGCGTAACTTGAAGGCAGGTATATTGGTCTACGTTCACGATAAGCACTCACTCGACCAGCAACGGGAGGAGACATTATCGACTGAGAACATACTTTGCACACGACTTCATAGTCGGTAAACATCTTGCGGCCAAATCCTGGAACGGAATCGGTCACAATGACAAAGAATGTGGGGCAAGAATGACTGTTTACCGTGCGTTTGAGGGTTGCGTACCTCAATTTCCAGAAAACTCTCTGGAATGCTGTACATCTCTTCGATCTGCAAGGAGCTTGCTCGGGTTCATTCAGGGGGGACAGAGAAGGGCTCGAGAGGTACACACGGTCTGCTCACGCGCCCCCAGACGGGGCTCTTCGAATGCGTTGCTTCGAGTGAAGGGTGACACCGTGGCCATGGCCGTTGTGAACGAAGAACAGATACCGCTCGCACAGCAATTACCCAGAATGTAACACCGTCACACATGCGTAACGTCACGATCACGTTTCATGTGCCCGAAATGTGTTCGAGTTAGAAATCATCGCGGCATTTCGGAGACTTCTTCCCATTCACGCAAGTATACTAGCGACACCGTCGTGATCAGTGGTTATCAAATATAAGTTTAAGATTCTCCAAACTCTCGGGATCCTCCTTCCCTGACTTGTTCATTCCTCGGAAGGCTTCCTTGACCATGGCAGTCTTGCGCTTCTGGATCGCTAAGATCTTTCCCTCGATGGTGTCTTCGATCTAAACGAATATCAGTATGAAAAGCAGGTTGAATGATGCGTTCTTACGATGAAGTGCTTGACATAGACTGTCTTCTCTTGGCCAATCCGGTGTACACGGTCAATCGCTGAAAAAATGGTTACAACCTGTAGGTAGAATTTAACCGAAGAGTTACCTTGATTCTCGATGGCCGCATTCCACCAGCAATCCATCTACAACTAAAGTTAGATTCGCAACGTGGAAAGCATAGAAAGTGATACCATGAACACATGATTGGCGCAGGTAAGCTATTGTGGCATGAGTCAAGGTCAAGCCAAAGGGGGAAAAACACCTTACATTCAGCCCGACACCACCGGCCCTCAGGCTAACGATCAAAACTTTGGGTTTGCGTTCGTTTTGTTTAAATTCGGCTATCGCAGCGCTACGCTTGTTCATGTCCATAGAACCGTCAAAGCGATACCAATAGAAGCGTTCGCGGTCAAGAGCCATGGATATGAGTGTAAGGAACGAAGTGAACTGCGAGAAAACGATTGCGCGAAAGCATGGATCCTGGTCTCGCAGCCGACCTGTTTCACAGCCATAAGCACCGTCCCACCGTTGAATGATCAAAGATGACTAACGTAGGTTTCGGATTAAAGCATCTAGTTTAGTAGAGGACCGGAAGTCATTACGGCGTAGTTCAACCGCTGGTGCGGGTACAGGCTCGGTGGCTTCCTCGTCCACTGAAGGGCAACCTGCAGGTTTCGTTTGATCTTCAACTTTAGGTCTGAGTACCTCTATCAACTCGTGTTCTTTGACGGGCCCTCGAGAACAAGAAGGACAACGTCCTTCTTCTTTTCGCTCGATGCGGGTCGCTATATAAGCAACAATACAATCTTTGCAGCTAAAAGCAACATGAATTGTTGATGACACAAAAAGGTAGACGGCTTACCACCGATGCAAACACTGCGGAATGATGACTGCGGTCTGTATTACATCGAGACAGATAGGGCATTCATCGGTCTCAGGCGTCGCAAGCTTGGAGAGCACATCCCTCACAAAGGACGTCTGTGGGGAATCAGTGGCCTCCCTTTCAGCAACATCATGCATCAAAGTGTCGATTTCGATACATTTGAAGTTGGATGGCAGGTCATTCATTTGATCCGTTGGGTCTGTCACAAGATCCGGGTGGAGCACGGCGCGTCGCAAGCTGGTAACTATTTTGTGAGCTAAGGGAAAACAGGGCTTCTATCAAGTACGAACCGCATCAGCATGGCGAGAATGTGAGTATAATTTTTGCCAACTAATCCTTTGGCATTGAGCTGATCAAATTTTCGCTTGGCGGTGTCATAGATAGAGTCATAAACTTTTTGTTCTGGAGCGGAAAAGCGAAGAGCTTCGATAACATCTTCTTTTGGCGGTAGCTCTACGATCTGCTTCCCGTTGCTATCTCGCATGTTCTTTTCTCTACGGAGCAAAATGCTTTCCAAGATAACTTGTACTATCTCAATTGCTTTAGGGTCGCGAGCGAGAAACGGCAATGTAATGAACCTAGAACCAATTTTCAGCCAGTAAAAAATACATTATCGAATGTGTTGCATACGAGCGGAAAAAGGCATACGACGACCAGGGACTATAATCCAGGAATGTTCTGCCGGGGAATAAGCAGAAAACTCGAACAAAAAGAAAAAAGCTACTCTGACAAGAGGGAGTGGAGGTCCTCGAGTTTATTTACGATTGGTGTCCCTGTCACGGCCCACTTCCGCCTTGCCCTGAGAGCGTAGACGGCCTTCGCAGTTTTACTCGCTCTCGATTTACAGTGGTGTGCCTCGTCCAAGATGACTCTCATCCATTCGACTGACATGGAAATTTAGAAACCAGTTAGGCAAGGAAAGGTAGCACACTACTTTGGTAAACCGACGATTGGCCATTCGACTTCTCAATCTTGGAGTGCTCAGAGGCCAGGACACCATAAGAAGTAACGACGATTGGGATTCCTGTGTCATCGTCCCCATCAGTCTCTATACCTTCCAAATCTAACCTGTTCTGCCCATGCCAAACGTGAATTCGCACAGTGCCAGGAACACTGCAACGCTCCAGTTCCTCCGACCACTGTGAAAGAAGAGATGTTGGAGCAACAACCAAGGTCGCTGAAGGACCTTTCCTCGGTCGTTCCCTTTGGTTAAGCGGTAAGACTCGGAAGGTGGAGTCTAGTCTCAACTGACGACTACGAGTGGATTCGTTCCGGTCCCCATGGATGGGCTCCGGTCCTTTATTAGTGTGGATCAGTGCTGATAGCATGATCGTCTTTCCCATTCCCACTGTGAACAAAAGTTAAACAGAGAAAAAAAAAGAATGCATTGGCTTGGTGCTTACTTTCTGTTAAATGTGATACGTTCAAGCCATCAGCCATCAGCCATCATTGAAGATGATAAAACTTACCATCCCTACAATGATTCATGAGCTTACGCAGAGCTGAACGTGCAAAGACTCACGCCAAAATTCCGCCTCTAAATTTGCGCTCGACCTTGGGGAACTCTAAGCCAAGCTCACCAGAGAAAGGATTGAAGTAGAACAATTTCTCATCCTCAGTCAAATCGAATAAACCATTACATGGTTCGACAGGGAAGGCATATCTATATAGGTCATGTTGCGAGGTACTCAGAGACAGCTTGGAACTTACTCGCTCCAAAGAGGATGCATGGAAATTGCTTCTCTTGCAGATGATTCACCAGATTCCATGGAATGCATCCACCTAGTTCACGGTAATGATGCAAATTATACGGGCGAGGGAAGGCCTACGTTAATGCTTGCTTTTGATACACCCTTAATGTGAGTGTGAATGTCGGTGGAGGGTCCATTTCCGCCATACTCTGGTCATGTTGCTGAGCCCTGTAGACATTGTATGAGATCGTCACACAGGGAGGGCTTAGTTCAATCACCTCCGGTAAATCAGATCCAATTGATTGTCGGACAACTCTTCACCTTCCTCGATTTCGATTTCCTCTCCGTCACCCACTATCTCTGTTCTTGTTTTCTTTGCGGCTGCTGGCTTTCGCGTAGATATGCCGTTCTGTTGGTCATCTTCATCGGGGATTAGATTGTCGCCCAAAGCTCGTGCACTGATGCGCGGTCGAAGGTTGACAGCGTCAAACAAAGTTAAGAGCGCAGCCTTCCGTTCACGAAGAGACCGTTCTTCGTCGGTCTCCTTGCCTTGTCCGAACATCGCCTTCGAGCGGGAAGAGTCTGGTGCATCAACGGGCTTGAATGCAGAAGGGGAAATATGGACAGAGAGAGAAACAATCATGTCTGCGCCTGAGTAAAGGACAGCCGGGCAATCGACCATGGTACTGCCCTTGAAGTTGATCAGACCTTGGAAGATACATCAATGCACGCACGAAAAGCGGCACAAGCTGAAAACAGTCACCCATATCTAATAGTCTTGATACCCATCCAGAGACGTCTTTTGGTAGTCGGCCAAACTCTTTGCACATAATCATTTGGTCTGCTGGGATTGAGACGAGGGCGTAACTCACCGAATCCCCTTTTATTTGCAAGCCGAACAATTGTATCAGTCTTCCGTTTCGCGTTTTTGGCTGGCTGAGACTTCAACATTGCCTTCAGAGTAAGCTGTTTCTTCTTTCCCTTGGGCTGAACTGCCACGGCGGTATCCTCAGGGCTGTCTCTCTCGATTTTGATCTCGTCGCCTGGCTTGACATAACCTTTTCCCTTGGCCGTGCTCCAAGCGTTCGGAACTATGAAGGTCCCTAGGTACATACCATCTGACTGGACAGCAGACTTAGATTGAGCAGATGATGATAGACGCCTTCTTTTAGTGGGAGGGGATGACTCTGTAGTAACTTGGGGGAGAGGAGAGGAATCCCTCGAGACCGGAGAAGACAGACTACTGATGCTCGATGCGCGTGGGACCTCTTCGGCAGAAGGCAGCTCGAGGTCGCTCCCAAATTCATTGTCGGTACCCGTTGTCAGGGAAGTCATCCCAACGATGGAGCTTGGTGAGCCTTCGAAAGTTGGGATAGCCTCGTCGCAATCAGGAAAGAACAGTCGCTTTTCATGAATTTGTTGAGACGAGAAGAAAGTTGCTCCAGGGTCTGGTCGGGGTGGTCGTAGAGCCTCTGAGGCAAACTCCGTTGAACCCGAACGGGCTTCTGGAAATGCATTCGTATCATCTGGATCTGTGAAAAACAGCGCGCTGTCACTCATAGCGAGACCGGAAGACAGAAATTGTGTGGTGTCACGGTCGCGTCGCTCAGGGTGCTTCATTAGATGATACCGCGTTATTTGGATCTGTTAGGTTTCAAGGCCCTTGAGCAACATTACGTAAACAATACCAAATTGCGCACTCCCGGGCAAGGAAGTTGCTCAAGGCTAGCAGGCACTTCAACTCAGAGATGAGAACGATATACCAGTGGCGACTCGGAGTAGTACACTGAGTACCAGTACTACTGTGAGCATTTCCTCACGATGTGGAAGTTAAAACGTTGACCAATAGATCACTTGCTGGATCGAAGGAAGCGATTCAGATTGCAATGCTCTTGGCTTCTGTACTGTACATCCTGTAAAATGTTATTTTGCGATCTCTCATTGACATACATGCTCAGCCTCAAATAACGTATCTATGCTCTCATTCGAACATCCAGGGGCCTTCTTATATGATGACATAAACAATTTTGAATGAATACTAGCTTACAACAATAAATTCTTTCACAGATGACCAATGACCATCAAGGTCCTGATTCGAATTCCGACTGGACAGTGAGTATCAGGCTCGTGAGTAGCCCGTAAGTGATACGAGGAATCAACTCACCCTCAGTTTACCCAGGCCCTTGCGCTCTGGAACAACTTGAACCACGGGCCCATACCTTTCCAAGCGTCTGAAACCGCAGGCGGGTACCAGCTATTGCTCTCCAGTGTGGTTGCCCGCTCGGGGTGAGGCATCAGCGCAAGCACCCGGCCGTCCGGCGTCTGCACCCCAGAAATGCCATCCACGCTTCCATTGGGATTCATGGGGTACACTTGAGTCGGTGATCCTTTACCATCCACATATCGCGTGGCGATGAGACCTGCGGCCTGTAAACTTCGCAGTTGAGCGTCACCTTTCACGAACGAGGTCCGTCCTTCTCCATGCGCCACGGGAACCGGGAGCTTGGAGCCAACCATATCCCGCAGGAACACAGAACACCGAGTAGCGTCGCTTGCCGTGACTTGAACCATGCAAACCCGCGCTTCGAATCGTTCACTGGCGTTCTGCTTGAAGTCGGGCCAGTCCGTCGCACCGGGTATCAGCTCTTTCAGGTGGCTGAGGAACTGACATCCGTTGCACACGCCAAGGGTAAAGGTATTCTCATCCTCGAAGAATCGTTTGAACTCTCTCCTCGCGACTTCATTGAGACGAACTGAATGCGCCCAACCTCTTCCGGCACCAAGGACGTCACCATAGGAGAAACCGCCACAGGCGGCTAGCCCGCGGAAATCCTTCAAAGAGATACGCTCGTTGAGGATATCGGTCATATGCACGTCAACGGCATCGAAGCCAGCTTCGGTGAATGCCCACGCCATTTCGACATGCCCATTGACGCCTTGCTCTCGCAGAATTGCCACTTTAGGACGGGACATCAGGTCGCGAGAAGGAGATGGGTTAGGTGCGAAAGTCAAATCGTAATATATGCCTCGGTAGTTCGGGTCATTGATGAGGCTGAACTCTTGTTTCGCCGCAAGAGGGTTATCACGGAGGCTCTGCATCCTGAACGACGTCTCCGACCACATTTCTTGAAGTTGACCTCGAGTCCGGGAGAACAATATGCTGGAGTTTCCCCGGATGATGAAAGCTTGGTTAGCTGTATCTTCATTCACGCTACCGATATCGAATATCGAAGTAATGGGGAAACCTGCGTTCACGAAAGTGGACTTAAGCTCATCCACCGCATTCTTGCGCACTTGAACGACGGCGCCAAGCTCCTCGTTGAACAGTGTTGCAATAGCGTCTCCGGGGGAACCCAGTGGATCAAGGTCAATGTTCGCGCCGACTCGGCCGGCGAATATCATCTCGACGAGGGTAGTAAACAGACCACCATCAGAACGATCGTGATACGCGAGAACCAGGTTTGCTCTTCTGGCAATTTGACAGCCGTTGAAAAACGCCTTGAGCACGGCAGGATCAACTAGATCTGGTGCCTCCGATCCAATCTCCTTGAACACCTGCGCTATCGCCGATCCTCCCATCCGCTTCTTCCCTCCAGCCAAGTCGAAAAATACGAGCGCGGTGGGCTCGCCAATACCTGTGCGGAGTTGAGGTGTCCAAGTTTTGGAGATGTCGTCCACAGGTGTGAATGCGGTCACGATGAGGGACAGTGGTGCACTGACTTCCTGTTGCTCGTCCCCTTGTTTCCACTTCATCGACATGGACATTGAGTCTTTACCGACTGGCACACCAACTCCGAGGGTAGGGCAAAGCTCCAAACCCACGGCAGACACAGCCTCGTACAACCTTGCGCCTTCTCCCTCCTTTGATGCAGCACACATCCAGTTGCAGCTCAACTTTACGAGAGAGAGATCGGTAATAGAGGCTGCGACGATGTTCGTTAAGGATTCAGCGATTGCCATGCGCGCCGACGCGGCAGGGCTAAGGAGAGCGACAGGGGGCCGTTCGCCCATAGACATGGCTTCCCCGGCGAGAACGTCAAAACCAAATGTAGACCGGGTGACGGCAACGTCGGCAACTGGGACTTGCCAAGGACCTACCATCTGGTCGCGCGTGACTAGGCCGGTGATGGACCTATCTCCGATAGTAATCAAGAAGGACTTTGACCCAACGGATGGAAGGCGAAGGACACGGTCGACTGCGGCCGAGATAGGGTCGGAAATACGGGGAACGTATGCTGACAGTGATGTATCGAAGGCGTTGAACGTGACTTTTCGTTTCTTGTCCTTTCGGGACATACGAGGCGGTTTTCCAAAGAGCGTGGACATTTTAAGGTTGATGACCTCCTGGCTAAGGAGACGGTCTGTGACAATGAGAACCTCCTCTTCTGTTGCGCGACCAACAACAGAGAATGGGCACCGTTCGCGTTCGGCAATCGCCTGGAAACTACCAGCCTTATCCGCGCAGATGGCAAGTACGTATCGTTCCTGGCTCTCATTACACCAGATCTCCATTGGCGACATGGAGCTGTCTGCGACAAGAACGTCTCGGATCTCAAACGTCGCTCCGAGCCCGGAGTCGTGCACCAATTCGGGTAAGGCATTGGATAGCCCGCCGGCCCCAACGTCATGAATGCTCTGAATTGGATTCCCATCTCCAAGCGCTACGCACGCATCGATGACCTGCTGGCACCGTCTCTGCATTTCCGCATTTTCTCGCTGCACAGACGCAAAATCAAGTTCTGCCGAGCTGGCACCAGAGACTTGGCTGGACGCGGCCCCGCCTCCAAGACCGATCAACATTCCGGGTCCTCCCAATACGATTATCTTGGCACCAGGCTCAATGATTAATTTCTTCGCGAAGCTGGGAAGTACGTTTCCGTAACCACCCGCGATCATGATAGGTTTGTGGTAACCTCTGATCTCCTTTGCTCCATCCTCCGAAGCAGGAACAGATTCCGAAAAAGTGCGAAAATACCCGGAAAGAGCAGGTCGCCCAAACTCATTGTTGAACGCGCTTGCACCAAGTGGGCCATCAATCATGATCTCCAGAGCCGATGCGATATGGGAGGGCCGACCAAAGTCAGTTTCCCATGGTTGTTCATAACCCGGGATACGGAGGTTAGACACGGTGAAGCCAGTCAGGCCGGCTTTGGGCTTGGATCCTCGCCCGACCGCTCCTTCGTCCCGGATCTCCCCGCCGGAACCTGTCGCCGCTCCCGGGTAAGGAGAAACCGCTGTAGGGTGATTATGGGTCTCGACTTTGATGAGGATGGTGTTATGCTCCAGTTTCGAGGTATAAGCTTGGGTATTTTTGATACCCTGTGGCCAATATCCAAAGACAGGTACGACCGAACCTTGCAAGACAGCGGCATTGTCAGAGTAGGCGGAGATAGCTTTGTTGATGCACTTCTCTTCAGTGTTCTTGATCATCTGGAAAAGGGATCTATCCCGAGGAATTTCATCGACGGTCCAGGAGGCATTGAAGATCTTGTGTCTGCAGTGCTCTGAGTTGACCTGAGCGAACATGAAGAGTTCCGCGTCGGTGGGGTGGCGGTTGATTGGGGACGCGCCAGTAACGAAGGCATCGATCAGATAATCGACCTCATCGGATGCAAGGGCAAGTCCCAACTCCTTGTTGGCAGTAGAGAGACGTTCTTTTGCATCAGCGGCACCCGCGACATCATCGGCTTGGTTTGCCAGTTCGACTGTTCGTAGCGGGCTAGGAGCTTGATGTTTGAATATCATATCTTCATGAGGCGGGGAGAGTTGGATAGTCTGCGTCATGCGATCGTGGAGTAGGTGCGAGATCTGGGAGAGCACAGTGTTGTCTAGCGTCTTGCCCTGTTCCAACCGGAATATGTATGCAATCCCTCGCTCGACCCTTTCAACGTACTCCGCTAGATTGCATATGGCTGCGATATCTGTTGCTTTGCTGCTCCAGGAAGAAATAGAACCTACTCTCGGGATGACATAGACGACATTTTGACAATTCTGCCAGTGGAGGGTGCCTGCCGTGCTGGGTAACTGTATATTGTCGCCGTAGTCAAGAAGAGCAACGAGCGATCGCCTATGAGACGATTCAATACTGCTGAGTTCCTGCTCGAACGTCGTCTGCCGGCATTTGATGAGGTGGACAAATACAGCGTCGACGGTCACGATGTCCGCATTTATACTCTGGATGCGATGCAAGAGTATTTGGCGCTTTGTCGTTGTAAGCGCGGATGCTCCAGACAGAACGAGCATTCCGATCTAAAAGTGAATTTTGAGCGATGGTACTGACTGATTAGCAACGATGTTTACCGGCGAACCTGTTGGTTACGGATGGAAATCGCTCAAGATATCCGAATCGGCCAGTCCAATAATTGCATGGTACTGAAATTCATTAATATTCGTTCACAGGATCATCGATCATCAATATTTCAATAGTGTCATATCCTTGTGATACTCCATACTAACAGCCAGAAACCCACTCCAGTGTGAGATTTCACCCTTTTCAGCGTCGAATCAAGTTTAACAGTACCGGGAACAAAAACCGCGGAATCGAGCCCCGAAGTCTCCATTGAATCGACATTAGCACCATCAATTGAAGCAGATGACTGCTCCATCCACATCGCTCTCCAAGAGTCTGGGTCATGATAAAACTTCTTGACGTCTTTGTCGTGTATCTTCCTAGTGAGAATACCCTTGTTATGTAGTGTTGTGTGGGCACCAAATATGACACTCCCCCTCTCGGGAGACAACAGTAATCCCAAGGCGTGAGCGAGTCGACGTTGATGTCTCTCTGAGAAAAGCTTCAAGAAAGATCATGACAAACTAATGAGGATAATATAAGATGTGAACTGACGTGGAAAAATGAGGCGGCCCATATGGCCGAAACTTGTCCGCGAAGTTCATTCAGAGTAGTAATGTCCGATACATCTACTTTCACAGGAGGCTCGGCTGCGGAAGGCGATAGAAAACCTGGGTCGAGGGCATCTCCAGACACGAATGTTGCCGGAAAGGATTCAGGAGTTGAACGGAAGAGCTCGTGCCCGAGATCCCACAGCTCTAGTCACGGTTCAAAAGGCAAAGTTCAGATGAGAACAGGTGAATACTCACCTCGCCTTAGATCCGAAGCAACAATTTGTCTGACAGGAAAGCCATCTGATGCGGCTTTGCGCGCGTCGTTGCCAACTAAAGAATTGGTGTGCAGAATCTTTCTACAGTAGTGACGCGGACGCACAACAACATCCGATGTCAAGGAGCAGAGCTCCTTCGCGCTCTTGACCCAGTTTCAAAACATGTTTATAAGCGGGCGCTTTGGATATCTTGAGTCTTCAGGTTGCAGGCCCGTGAGACATCAACCTTTCCGGGCGACATCGGAGTCATACCTTGCGAAGCCGAAGGTACGTATGCAAGGGTATGGGGCCACCTGGACGGGGCTCGGCATGAAGAATGACAACAGACCGCTTGGGTACACACGGCATATGCCTTTGCTTGTACGCTGAGTACATGTCTCCTGAGTTCATCGTCATCGTTGATTCCCGTGATGGACTTGAAGAACGCGGAAGACTCTGGGTCTAATGCGTAGA